>OZJO01001596.1:0-12416 GCA_900406225.1 Acrobeloides nanus
GTTCTCTATAGCTGAAATAAAAGATCATCGAAAATGAATGAATTTTGACCGAAATAAGGTCAAATTACTTGACCGAGATAAGGATAAGTTACGGGATAACGTAAACTTCAAAAAAGTTAGATTATCGACACGAAAACTTGATTTTCAGGCAAAACCGTTATCATTTTCGGATTGTCCATGGCCGATTCTCTATAGCTGAAAAAAAAGTTCATAGAAAACGAATGGAAAATACGGTTTTTACTTAGGTTTTTTGAGAGTGTCGATAACCCGCCGCATCTTTTACCCCCCTTTAAATGAGCATGGAAAAGGTGAAATAATGGATAAAATTGGTGAAAAAGTGAGAAAAAACGGTTGAAAGATGTTTTTTGCATGTTGATCTTTATTTTTGCTCTTTTGGGTGTGCATTCGATACTAGCTCCAAAATATTAGAAAGAAATGCAAAATTTTTGTAAAAATGTTTTATAAAATGTCTGAAAGATGAGCTCGAATCTGGCATAAAAAAGAGATGGCAGGGCACACTAGCCACTACACGAGATTTTTGTTATATTGTATGGGATATATACTCCCGGGCATAGTTGCACAAGAGAAGGTCCAAATTTTTACTTTTATGACTTACTCTCTCCTCTCGTCCTCCCTTATCTTTTTTCGCAATTTTTCGAAAATTTTGGGCAAAAACATAAGGGGGATCCTTATGATTTTTTTCAAGAAATTCAATTTTTGATAAATTGATATAATCTTTCTTTTACCCCTTGACCTACGACCTACCCCGGTAAAAATTTATCGGGGTTATGCAACTGTACTCCCAGATTAATATAGTAAGATATAAAAAATGTGCCGTTGGTTCATTTTTTCATTCTCAAATAGCTATCGCACATATATATAAGATGAAAATTTAACTTACAATTATTTCATTGTTTGCATTTGACTTCAAACACGAATTTCCAGTTTTAATCAAGGTAATCAAGGATACAAGTAAATAAAAATTCATATTTATATTACTAACATTAACTTTAAAAAAATTGTTTTCTTTTTATTAAATCAATAATGTCACGAGTAAAAAATTTGGGAGCTACTATGTATTGGGGGCGCACTTAAAGGGGGCGTAACATTTATGGCCCATTCTCGAAAACTCGAAAAAAATTTTCCGATTTCCTTCTAAAAACCGACTTCTTCGGATAATAAGCGAAAAATCGATTGTGCTCATTTTTGAAGCGTGAAAAATTAAGTTTAATCCTGAAAATCAGGGTAGAATTGCGTTTCAACGCGAAAAATTTTTTTCGATTTTCTGATATTAAATTAGATTTCTTCGTTCGAACGGAGCCTGACGACGATATGATAGAATAGATGTTTGTGCTTTATCAAATGTCTTTGTTGGAATAAAATGTCGACGTAGATTTTATTGACTAATTTTGATTCATTTATTCCACCTATTTGAATACAATCCTCTAAAAACGAATAATAAAAATCGACTCCGTTTAAACGAAGAAATAAAATATTGGAACAATGGTCCAATTCAATATCAGAAAATTGAAAAAATTTTCGCGTTGATTCGTAGTTCTACCCTGATTTTCAGGGTCAAACTTAATTTTTCAAAAAGTGCGGGCAATCTAGTTTTCGCCTAGAAATTACCCTAAGGAGTCATCCAAATATTACGTAATCAAGTAAGAGGGGAGGGGGTAGCCAAATGATTACGATTGATTACATTGGGGGAGGGGTCAGGTCAATGATTACGTAATAACAATGTATAAAATTTTTTGTTTCAATTTTTTTCGAAAAATCGTTAGCAATTTTTTCAATTTAAAACCAAATAACATTTGGTTTTATCATATTTTTATTATAAAAATTGCTTATAAGGCTTTGATTTTTATTTTAAAAAATTTGCCATTGATTACTTAATCATGGGGGGGAGGTAGCCAAATGATTACGTTTGATTACAGAAGGGAAGGGGGGAGGGGAATCAAAAAACCGAAAATTTTGATTACGTAATAGCTGGATGATCTCTAAGAAGTCGGTTTTTAGAACGAAATCGGAAAAATTTTTTTTGATTTTTTGAGAGTGGGGCATAAATGTTACGCCCCCTTTAACAGAAAAAATGCCAAAGTAAAAAGGTTAAAATTTTTTTTGAAAATACACTATATAGGGGTAAAATTGACGAGGTACACGTTAGAACTATTATTTTAATACCAAACTCACTGGAAACCTTTGAATTTTCGCCTTTTTTGAATTTACTTATTTTACTGCCTTTTTGAATTCTATCTATTTTTTAAATTCAAAAAAGGCGAGAATTCAAAGGTTTCCAGTGAGTTTGATATATAAATCATTGTTAACGCCTACAACCATTGAATTCATACCACTGACCTGATTCTTAAGCAAAGATGGATTCATTTAATGTTAATTTTTAGCAAAGGATATCTGTTTTTACTCCCAAAAGCTAATCATCTATTAGGGTAAAATTCTGTTTTCATTAAAATTTAACCTATTTTCCCTTTCTTCTTGAATACAATGCGAAGACGGATCTCGGGAATTTGAATCTCTTCTAACAAGGATCATAAAAATGATAAAGAAATCAAGCGAAATATCATAGATAAACAAACTTGATCAAGAAAGAAGAGAAATGTCATTGTAGATTATAATTTTTTGCTAATTTCAAAATTTTATAACTTCTTATTTTCGATGTAAGAATTTTCAAAGATATGTAACAAACATTTCACGAATTTTCTTTTAAATTATCGTAGTGTAAGCCGTTTTCGATGAAATTTTTCTTTTAGAAACCTAATAGCCTCCCAAAAATGTACTTATCTATTTTCCCCAATGCTTCTTTTTGAAATATGCCCGCTTTTATCCGTGGTGCGGTTGGCACTACTAAAAGATCAAGAATATATTGGGTCAATTCATAAGTTCCCGGATTTCGAGCATCAGATCAAATCTTTGCGAAAATGTCTCCTCCAGAGGTCTCTCTATGCGGGGAATCTATTGTGCCCATTCTGGCACGTGAAAATGCCTCCTTGGCCATGATTTAGGGAATGGGTTGGTGTATTGAAGCGAAATTCCATGAATCACGACAGCAAAAACCTTATTTTTTAAATCGCCCTATAGATAGTCTATGTGTGTTTAGTTCGATCGACTTGGATTAGTGGACAAGAATTTGATTAGTTATCCCGAGATTTAAAATGACAAAGTAATCACTTATACCTAGATTCCTATAACTAAATCGTGATAAGCAGGTTTTGTTTCATCGGAACTAAGAAAATGAAACTGACAAGGAATAATCGTCAAGTGTCAGTCAGGGATGTTCAATATTTCGACACAAATCAATAGATAACATGATTATAAGACACGCTGTGTAAAAATTTCTTTCCCATACGAGGTTTAAGGTAGGTTTCAGGACATAATAAGTGCTTAAAGGAAATTAGTCACTATACGCAACAAGTTAAAGGACTAGTCCAGTAATTTACAACCATATGAAAAAAGATATATTCGGAAAGATCATAAAAATGGAGCATTTTTTGTTTTTACGGCATGTTCTGAATCGTTGTAGTTTTCGAGATAATTGCGTTTGAAATTTGAATTTGTGTACAAGCTCTTCGTTGTAATACACAAACTTTTTTGAATTTTTTGCGGAAAAATCGAAAAATGCATCAATTTTTTAAATTTTCATAAAATGAACATTGTAGCAATTTTTTATAGCTAAATGAGACGAACACAATAACACAAAATTATCTAATTTGAACATTGTTTTGGGTTATTGAAACGAAAACCCTGATTCATGTTTTCGTTTCAATAATCCAAAACGATGTTCAAATTGGATAATTTTGGTGTCATTTTCGTCGAGGAATCGATTGCCGTCGTTATTTTCAGATGAAAAAAATTTTGTTTTAGGACTTTGCTCATTCAAATGGGTAAACATGGTCAAAAACCGTTTTTGTCTATTTCCAAGGCTTCTTGAAGCCTAAATTAAAAACGGATAGCACCTTCCTGTAGTAAAGTGGGGTCGAGGAATCGATTGCCGTCGTTATTTTCCGGTGAAAAAAATTGTCTTTGGTGTGTTTTGGCGAAATCCACCTTAGGTACCCTTATGTTCAATGCACTATAAGTCATAGGCATCCTCTCCAAATTTGATAAAATTGATGTATATAGTTAGGCCATGCCTTAAAATAATTTTTTAGGCAAAAATTTTCCGCCCACTTAGTAGAAAAAAATAGTTTTGGGGGTATTAATGCAAAAAATAGGGTCAAAAATCGGTTTTCCTGATCTAATTATGGGCTCCTGAGGTCACCGACCGTCGTTTTTGGCACTTTTGTGTACAAATTGGGGTCGAGGAATCGATTGGCGTAGTTTTATTCGAATCGGAGTCGATCCTGAAAAGTCGATTTTTTGACTTCCCCACCCCCCAGCTTCAAAGGGGTGGTGTTTCAAAATTTTTTTTTAAAAATAAAAATGATCAGATAGTGAAAAATTGATTTTGGGATGATAAAATTTTTAAAAAATTTTTCTGAAAAACTTCAAAAAATGATGATACAAATCATAGGTGCACAAGTAGGGGGGACAAGATTCCTACGTACGTCATATTTTCGACCTTTTTTTGGTGTATCCAGAAATTTTTTATGGGGGATCCTACCCGGAAATTTTCAAAATTTTGCCTTGGTCCCCCCTTATGTTTTTTTCGAAAATTTTTGGGGAAAAACATAATGGGGAACCCTAATGATTTTTTCGATTTTTCAAAAATCACCTTGGTACCCCTTGTTTTTTAGCGCCGAAAATTTTTTTGAAAAATGCTTGTTTTTAAGCTGAAAATTCTCAGAAAATGAAAATTTTGTGTGTGAAAAAAATGTCAAAATTGGGAAATTTTGATGATATCCTTGAACTAAAGCAGAAAACTAGTGCCGCAGGCGAAAATTTTTTTGAGAAATTCTTGTTTTTAAGCTGAAAACACTCGGAAAATGGAAATTTTTGATGAAAAATGACGATTTTTGGTGAAAAAAATTAAAATTTTTAGTGAAATTTTGGTCTTTTTGGTGAAAAATCATAATTAGAGACCATTAGAATTTTTTTTAATTTTCAAAAATTTGGGAAAAACAAGGGAGGACCATTAGGAAAAAAATTTTTTTTTCGTTATGAGGGGCCCGCTCCTCCCTCTATATACGTCACCGGTTGATGCGCTCAAAAATTTTTACTAAAAATCCTCATTTTTAGTTGACAAAAACAGCGCGAAAATTTTTTCTTGGAAAACGCTTTTTTAAAGCTGAAAATGCTCAGAAAATTAAGATTTTTGTTGAAAATAGAAAATTTTTGGGCGTTTTTGATAGAAAAATAGCAAAATTTGCACATTTTTATGAAAAAATCATGTCATATTGGGAAAATTTGAATCTGGAAAATTTTAAACATTTTTTAATGAAAAAATAATGTCGTGCCTAAAAAACATGTCGTATTGGACAATTTTGATGAAAGATAGACAATTTTGGTGAAAAAAATCATGTCGTATTGAAAAAATTTTGATGAAAAATGGAAATTTTGTGAAAAAATCATGACGTATTTTGGCGTTCTGCGCCAAAATACGTCATGATTTTTTCACAAAAAAACATGACGTATTTTGGCGCGGAGCGCCAAAATACGTCATGTTTTTAAATTTCGGCCTCGATACGACGCCATAGGGGGGGGACAGTCCCCCGCCCCCGTTGTGCACCTGTGATACAAATAACGCTTTTTCGAAGTTTCGGTCAAAAATGATCGGAATTGGAACAGTAACAGTCAAAATAGCCGGAACTTTGTGAACCGGAACACAGCCCTGCTACCCACCAAAAAATTTGGAAAAAATCAAAAAATTGTGGGGCACCCCCATAAAAGTGGTGTCGATCATCTTCTCTTATCGTTCCTTATAACTTTAGTTTAGCGTTCACAGTTTAAATTTAACCTGCAAAAGTTAGTCCGTACAGACATTACACGTTTTATATAAGAAGATTTCATTTTTATCATATATCTTCTTATAATAAAACGTATAATGTGTGTGTATGTATGTTTGGACTAACTTTTGAAGGTATAATTCAAACCCTTAACACGATACGTCATAGTGATCAGGGCGAAATTCTAAGACGTTTGACACCACTTTTGTGAAATTTGGTGAAAAAATTTTTTGATTTTTTATCCCTTGGTAGACCAAGGCTGAAAAAAATTGAAATTTCAAAAATTTCTCCAAATCGGCTGATTTTTTGCATTCGAGTTTTTCGAGTAGGGAGAACATGAATCTGAAAAAATCTTTTTATTTTGAGAGCAAGAAAAGTTTTATACCCGGATAGTCCTTTTTTAGGGGTCTTTTTTTAATGTTTTCATCCAGACACTGTTTATGCAGATGAAAAGTGTATAAATGAATACAATCGTCTGAAAAGGATAATAATTTACCGCCAATATTAGCTTAGAAAATAGAAAAATGTTAATTTTCACATTATAAACGTGTCATACCAAAAGTCTGGCAAAGCCAGGCTAGCTGCTGTTTGTCAGACTAATTTGTTTTATGCGACTTTCAAGAGGGCTATAAAAGCGCTCGGAAACACTCGGAAGTGAGACCGAAGGCCAAACAGAGCGCCAACGGCGCTCGGTCTCCAGGTTATCTACCTCCATTGGCATATTTAAAGGCGCCCCCCCCCAAGTCGAAAAAATTTCTCTGATGCTCCCCCTTATGTTTTTGTCCAAAATTTTTGAAATTTTTTTCAAAAATCATAATGGTCCCCCATTATGAATTTTAAGCAAAAAATGACCAAAATTTCCCATTTTCACCAAAAATGTTCAAAATTTACTATTTTTCCATCAAAAATGCCCATTTTTCAAAAAAATCGTAATTTTCTGGAACATTTTCAGATTAAAAACAAGCATTTTTCAAAAAATTTTTCGCTTCGGCGCTAGTTTTTTTTTATTTAATATAAGGATTTTAACAATAAAATTTCAAAAAAAATATTTAAAGTTTACCATTTTTTTCTACAAAAATTGCAATTTTTTGCTTAAAACGACTATTTTCTCAAATAAATTTTTCGCCTGTGTGCTGTTTTTGCTTAAAAATGAGGTTTTTCATATGAAGAAATTCGACTCGTCAAAATTTAAAAAATCCTTATTTTAGGAAGTGAAATCTTGTTTTTTGTTAAAATATCCTTATTTTTACTTTTTCGACTTGTGACCCCTGGCATAAACTTTAATGGGTATTTAAATTATGCAACATAAAACTTTTAATAGTAATTTATAATAAATGCTCCAATACTTCTTTAGGATCAATCATGACAGAATTTCTTGCCACAATCTAAAAAATATAGAGGGTGGGCCAAAAAAATTGCATTTTTTACAATTTTTATACTTGCAGGAAAATGGCATTTTCTCAGGTAAATTGACGTATTTTTACTTAAGTATCGGGGGACCGAGCGCTAACACGCTTGAAGGGGGGAGGGAAAGGTGAATCGGTGGCCGAACGATGACTCCGAGCGGTGGTTCCGAGCGATCTCCTTATACCTCCAGGTACTACTAATGATGATTCGACGATTCGTCAAGAGAAACCGTCTCCTTATTTACAGGTGATCAATAATTTACTTACATATTTAAAAAATTGACCAAAAAACGAGTTTAAATTCAAATCGATTGCGCGCATTCCCGAAGAGTGAAAACCTTTGTTTGACCCTTAAAAATTGAAAAATACATACACGGCGGGGCAAAATCGAAAAAAATTGACGAATTAAAATTTTGATTATATTCGCCTGACTTGCAATAAATTCTAATTATTGAAACGAAAATTTTTTGAATTTTTGCCAAAACAGTTGAATTTTTGCAAAAAATTTGGAGACAAATTTCGGTCGTCAAGAATTTTTGTTTTCGTTAATTTTTTTTGTAAAAAATTTCTCAAGACTTGATTAACAACTTAATGCATCGCTTTTTCACGAAACCTTCATTTTCAGCATTATTTTCGACTTGAAAATATAGCTATATTTTCAGCTATATATAGCTATATTTTCAAGTCGAAAATAATGCTGAAAATGAAGGTTTCGTGAAAAAAGCGATGCATTAAGTTGTTAATCAAGTTTTGAGAAATTTTTTACAAAATTTTTAAGGGTCAAACAAGGATTTTCACGCTTCGGGAATGCGCGCAATCGGTTTTTCGCATAAAATTACCCCTAGATATGTCATTTTGCAAAAAAATTAGGAAAATTTTTTTTCGGAGATTAAGCCGTAAAAATACCCTCCTTCTACTAGATTATGATGCAAAGATTTGCGGTTAGCTTTTATTCTAAATAGAAAAGATGTCTTGTGATCTTCCCAAGAGTTGTAGCGCGTGAGCTCAGTTTTCCAATGACATTACTAACATTTAGGGATTCTGAGATATGCCCATTTTATTAAAAAGAGCAAATTTTTGTGTTTCTAAAAAATCGGAATAAACTCATTTTCTCTAAAAAATCGAAAATAAATTCATTTCAGTAATTTTTTTCCTGAAAAATTCTATGACGGCGGCTATAGAATGAGCCCTCGCGCGACTGAAATGGATTTAAACTCGATTTTGGCGAATTTTTTAAATACGTGAGTAAATTATTGACCACCTTGTACCCTCCATCTTGTCGATCTAATATGCGAATTTTGAATATTAAACATGTATAGTAGTACAAATTCATAGCAGCTACAGGTACTATGATATTTATAGATTTACATTCATAGTACCTCCAGATACTACTACACGTGAACACTGAAAAAATTGGATACCATCAAAAAACTTTATTTTGAGGGATACCCCAAAAAATTTTTTTGCAATCGTCTTTTCTCGGTCTCCGATACAACGTGAGTGTTGGTGTTGGCAGTTTAAATCGCACGATTCCGTGATCGTCTGGAATCGTAGACAGACAGAGATTACAGGTTTATAGAAGTATGATTCTTTTTTCTTAGACATAGACAATCAATTTACGTCTTAAAAAAAGAATTAGATAAAAAGATGTCAATTTGCTTGAGAAAATGCCATTTCCCCGCAAGCATAAAATTGTAAAAAATGAATACAGTTTTTAGCCCACCCTGTATAAATTAGCATTTATTGACGATTATTTTTACCTTTGCTGCGCGAATATCATCTAATAACAATACTGATGATTCCTTTATCTTCTCAATAGTACGCACAAAAAGTTTAATGCTCTTTTCGGAATTTACGACCATGGTTTGTGCAACAAGATCAACAGAAACCTAATAATTATACAAGGTGATTCAAAAAGGACAATTTTTGTGATTTTACATGAATTTGAAAAATTGTTTTTTTTCTAAAAATCGAAATGTGGTGTAAATTAATACCCTACATGTTTATCATTATCTTTCCAACAATCGTAATCAGTTACTAAAGCGACTCCAGCATAAAGTATACCCAATTCTTTTGCTAACATAACCTTAAAAAGAAGTTATGCTTTGTGATATTAATTAATTTAAACAGATTACTTCTGGACATATTGTCATGTTAATTATGCTTGCATTTAGCAATTGATATGCATTACTTTCAGCCCTCGAAGAATAATGCGGTCCTTCAATACAAACAATAGTGCCTTTGTTATGATATTCAAGTCCAAGGTCTTGAGCGGATTCTGCAAGAATCTTAAACGCAAACAAGCGTTTTTATAAACAAATTAGGATATAAATTAAAATGTAGCTAAAGATCGGAAATTTGTAATTTTTTGTCTGTAAAAATTTGCTCGAAAACGCTAGATTCCGGGTTTTTCGCCATCCTGTACCTTTCGTAAAGATTCACTAAATGCTGGATACATTGGAATATGGCAGACACCGCGTGGATGGCCAACAAGCCCATCATAAAAAGTTGTCTGGCGTTTATTTGTCCTATATTAATAGCTTATTAATTATAATTTTGAAAAATGGATGATATTAAATGAAATTAACTGAAATTACAGGGTGTCCCAAATGAGCCCTATCACCTCTTATCGTTCAATCTAGGATCCAAAGCTCCACAGGGAGAAGTTTTCAGGGAAAGTGATGATCTACAAAGTTTTTCCTCTTAAAGTTTGGGGCTTAAATGATCTATAGCCGGCGAAATTTGATTATGAAGAAAAAAAAGTTCAGCCATAAGGGGTCATCCAGATATTACGTAATCAAGTAGGGGGGGGAGGGGGTAGCCAAATGATTACGATTGATTACGGGGGNAACAGAACTACTTTTTTTGCGGTTTTTATATAGTTTTTGACTTAATCTAACCAAAAAAGTCTGTTTCGTATATGTTTCGCTAGATATTTTCCGATAAAAATCTATTTCAACGTGTTAAAGTAGTCTAAAAAAAGCAAAATAATTATGACGAGGGTAGGATTCGAACTCTCGGCCTTCCAGTTAAAAATCCTGCGGCTCTCTCAATTGCGCCATTTGGACATAAAGGAGTCCGGACTTTTTGCAAACTTTCGTGCGCCGTGGTCCATGGGCTGGGTCGGGGCCGCGTTTTTTTACGGCCCTAAAAAAATGGGCCAGGCCGCAAATCTTTGCGGCTCGGCAGGACAGTAAGAAATCGCGGCCGTTTAGCACCCCTGATTGAAACGATTTATCAAAGCATTTAGAAAACAGTAAATATAGCATTTTTTAGCTCAAATAGAGACATAAATTTTTTTAATTTCAAATGTTTTCATTTCATAACCCAAAATAATTTTCAAATTGAATAATCTTGGTGTCATGTTATTCGTCTCATTGAGTTTAGAAAAATGCTATCTTTACTTTTTTCTAAACGCTTTGATAAATCGTTTCAATACACAACTCTTATTGACGTAAGTAAATCATTTATTAATGAACATTGTTTTCGCTGTAATACACATATTTCAAAAATCGCAACTTCAAATGCATTTATCTCGGCAACGATAACAAATCAAAGGGTACCGTAAAAACAAAAAATGCTCCATTTTTCATGAACTTTCCGAATATATAATTTAAAAAAATTTTCCGACTGGACTGGTCTTTTAAAACTTTTTGTGAATATGTATATTTTTAAAAATGTAACTAACCGATCAATATAATCGTCAAAGAAAACAAAGCTACCGGGTCTTATTTCTTCATTCAATGAGCCAGAAGCATTTGTTGCCAAGACTACATTTACTCCTGAAATTACTTATTTATTTAAATAAAAGATATTTATACACCTAATTTCTTCATAGCCCATAAATTAGCACGATAATTGACATTGGTTGGAGAAATATCATGTTTCTTTCCATGTCTAACAAGTAAAACACAAGGAACTCCATTTAAGATTCCTTCAATAAGTGGAGCAGAGGGTTTGCCATAAGGTGTATCAATATCATGTTCAGTATAATTACTATCTAATAAATTAGAGTTTTCTAGACCCGTTCCACCTATAATACCAACCTAAAAAACTTTACTTCATAGGCAGGCCTAGGGGATCCATGGGGTACATGGATAAATTTATTAAAAAAATATTTTTAGATTTTTTCCCAACAGATTCGCCTATGAAAATTCGTTGTCAACTTTGCCAGAAAAATCTAGAACTATTTGTTGTAATATTTTAATTTGTTTATACTTTATTTAAAAAACAGATTTGTCTGGGCGGATCTGATCCTCTGAAAAAAACAGACTTTTTTGTAACATAATATACTGTTCTCTCAATCAACTTGATATATTGGGTAGATCAATAAATAAGGTACTTTTTAGCGTTGCGTCGAATCTTTACGGAAATGACTCCTCCGGGAGATTTCTATGCGGGGAATCACTTGTGCATATTGCTGAAGCATAAAATGGTCTGTGTATTGAAATGAAAACATGAATTTGCATTCCTGAAGGATTTTTTGAAAAATTCCAACGCCAATCGATAGCTCGCATCAAAAACGGTAGTTCCCCAATTTTCATGAAATCATTTTCTCACTTTAGGGGAACTTTAGTTCAAAGTTTGCTAAATTTACAGCAAAATATGCAAATTTCGGTCATTTTTAACAAACTTTGAAATAAATTTTCTCTAAAACGAAGAATATGATTTTCACAAAAATTGGGAAACTACCTTTTTTCGATGCGCTCTATCGATTGGCGGTGGAATTTTCCAAAAAAAAATTCAAATTCAGGTTTTCGTTTAATACACAGACCATTTCCCTCTTCGACAATGTGTACAATCGATTCCCTGTATAGAAAACCCCCCGCACATGTGTTTTGTGCGTCACAAAGTTTGAAGCCAACCGATATCTGGGTCAAAAAGGTCATATATAGGGGTTTTTTCATGCCAGGAACACGAATTCGGAATTCGTTTCGCTTGTATCATCGTGTAAAGGGGTGATTTGGACATTTTGATTTTTTTCGAAAATCGCTTTTTTTCGAAAATTTTTTAGAAAATGGCTAACTTCTTATCCAAAACAACTTCTTGAAAGCGGTTTTTTGCTTTCAACGTGTAGAGCAAAGCGAGCTGAACATTTTTATGTGCTCGC
>OZJO01001597.1:0-20900 GCA_900406225.1 Acrobeloides nanus
ATCAATTAAAAAAATTTAGCCAACTTCTATTGGATATTCAATAAAATCAAACATATGGATGAGACTATATATTGGCTTTGTGCTATTCTTCATGCTTTGTGAACTTATGGGCATCATTATTTTCAATATCATGCTCATCAAAACCATCCATTCAACAGTTGATCTTGTCACCAAGAAAACACTTCAAATGCAAATCATGTATTACAAGTCGGCTTTAATCGAAAGCATTTTTGTCATTTGCTTCATCCTTGCGCCATTTTGTTTTGCTGCTCTGATAGTCTTTTCTGTTATCAATAACATGCATTTGGGGGTAATTGCCTTTAATCTACCACCGCTAAGTGCCCCAATAAGTTACATCTTGGTTATGGTTTTGGTTAAACCGTATAGGATGTTTTTTGTAAAAATTTTTAAGAAGATCAAGTCTGGATGGATCATGAATTCGAGTAGCTCGGAAGAAAGACCTCATATTACTCATAGAAATTCTGTATATTAATTTGTTTTTTGTATATAATGTAAATAGTGGAATAAAAATTGACTCATATAATATCGTAATTTAGTATCAATATCTAAGCGCAGGCTTGTGGGGGGGGGGGGGGAGAGAAGCAAGGAGGTCTATATATGTTTATGCTGGCATAAATTTTCGCTCGGAGTCACTCTCGGAAAAACAGCGATAAACGAAGGCTCTTATTTCCAGGCAGTGGTGGATGTACTGAAATTTATTCCGTAATCGTAATCCGTAACATAATTACGAGACCAAAAAACCGTAATCGGTAATAATTAAAAATTCTAAAAGTTCTGTAATTCGAAATTAGAACAAANATCGTAATCCGTAACATAATTACGAGACCAAAAAACCGTAATCGGTAATAATTAAAAATTCTAAAAGTTCTGTAATTCGAAATTAGAACAAAATTTTTCAATTTTCCTAGGAACGTGGACCCTTCATTGGCTACTATTGTTGCTTACCCCACACAAAATAAGGCAAACACACTGACACCCACGCAAAATCTACAAAATCTGTTTAATTACCAAACATGGATTCTATCTTCTACAAACCACAAAACGCTAAAAAATTTGTATAACATTGAATAGAAATCATAAACACATTTTCCGCTTGAAGTGGCACAAGCATTTGTAACCGTAAACGTTATCTCCTAATTATCATTATTATTTGTCCACACATTTGAATTCTATTAAAAAATTGATGCTTAATCTTTGAGCTCTTTACCTATCAAGTTTTTTATTCAAACTTGACGATAATTATAAAAATTTTAATCAGGGGATATGACTATAGACTCTAGTTCCTAATTATTTTGTGCCTCATCAATTTGAATGATGACGCTTAATCTTTGTGGTCCTATCAATGCAAATTTGAAGTTTACTATACAGGGTGGGCTTAAAGTTCTCGATCACTTTGAAATTTTATAACATACAAGGGGAAGGGGCAAAAGCCTAGGGTTTTACTAGGCTCTGAACAAGAATCCGCCATTCTTTTTTGTCCTAAGCCTAAGAATTACGCTCAAAAAATGGCTTACAACGAACAAAGCTTTTTTGGGGTATACCCCTTTGCCACTGGAAATTACCCTCAAATGGGTAACCTCCAGTGGTCAAAAACAAAAAATTGCTTTAGTTTCGATTGTATTTAGATCGTATTCAGCCTACATTCTTCTCTAATAATGAAAATTTTTTTGTCAAAAACGGATTTCTGGAGCTCTATATATTAAGTTTATAAAATCACTAATAATTTTTCCGCACCCTGTAAAAATCAAGCGGTACTTAGCCCCGAGGGGCTGAATGAAATTAGATATAAGAATAAACATATTTTTGACACGAAAATTGCACATGTTGACTAGTCTAGGAAAGGTATTAATTAGCGCTCGAGAGTTTGGTCATATGTCATATACGTTTACGTTACTTATAAGCAGTGCTTAGGTTTAGCTTACTCCGTTGAAATTTTTGGGTTAAAAATTACAGTGAAAGTCAACGTGTAAAAATGGATTTCGACTACAACTATACCAAATATATCAATTTTGTTGGTTATTTGCCCTATTATCATAGTACCCTCCTAATTCTTACTATACCCTTATTCACCCTGTATCTATTTGTCGCTTTGACACAAACTCCTAAAGAGCTCGGAATACTAAAATATTTTATGCTTAATGTGGCTATAACAAATTTCCTTATGGTAATGATATTTTTCTTGACGCAACCAGCAACACTTTTCCCACTAGTTGGAGGATTCTCTTTGGGCTTTCTCAGAATTTTCGGATCAGAAGGAACTTATATTAGTTTTGAAATCACTACCGTGATTGTATTGAATCAACTTGTTTCGTATTCGTTTGTGATGTGGTATCAATATGCGGTTATGAAAGGAAGGGGAAGACTAGTGGAGTTTATCAAGAATCCTAAACTATTCATTGGGTCTTATATGTTTATCGTTATAGCTATAGTCATAACATTTATGAGATTGGCCAGAAGTCAAAAAGAAACCATTTTTATGGATTTGAAACAAAATGAAGCCAATTTGTTTGGATTCATACAGACGGTATTTATAAATCAGGTAGGGGCTTACTACTTTATAAATTTCCTTAACACCTCGGGGATCATCTGGAAGTTTTGTGTCTTATAAAATGAAAAAAAAAGAAAAATATAAAAAATGCAAATCTTTTCAGACACGCGCAAGTTTTTGAAGCTTTTCTCGTAAAGACTATAACTCCTGATAGGAATTGATTTGAGAGATGGTTGACGACTTATCAGAAAGGTGAAAATCAGTGCTACAACTTTTATATAGATACCTATAAAAAATTTTCGTTTCAATAAAAAGTTAATCACAAATCTTTGAGATATACTCGGAATTTTTGGCGAATCTATGGCAAAGATTGGCACCTTTGACCAGGTTGCAATGACTTTTGTCAAGGACAGTTACTGAAAAATGTTGAGAAAGGGATTCTGTTTTTTACAAAAACCTCATGAATTAAAAATTTAGCCAACTTCTATTGGATATTCATTAACATCAAACATATGGATGAGACTATTGATTGGCTTTGTACTATTCTTTATGTTTTGTGAACTTATGGGCATCATTATTTTCAATATCATGCTCATCAAAACCATCCATTCAACAGTTGATCTTGTCACCAAGAAAACACTTCAAATGCAAATCATGTATTACAAGTCGGCTTTAATCGAAAGCATTTTTGTCATTTGCTTCGCCCTTGCACCATTTTGTTTTATTGCCCTGGTTATTTTTTCGGTTGTCAACAACATGCACTTGGGGATTATTGTCTTTAATCTACCACCATTAAGCGCCCCGATAAGTTATGTCTTGGTTATGGTTTTGGTTAAACCGTATAGGATGTTTTTTGTGAAGATTTTTAAGAAGATCAAGTCATTATGGATTATGGAATCGAGTATATCGGAGCCAGTGTTGTAGGGAGAAGGGTCAACTGGGGGGAGGTTACCACACCAAAATCATAAGATGAACATTCTATTTTTAGGCCATTCAATAGTACTGGGTCGAAATCGCAATCTTCGAAATCGAAAATTTCGAGTTTCAAATTTCGCAAAATCGAAATCGGGGTCGAAATCGAAATTTTCGAGTAATAAAATTTTACAATTACACATTTTTTGATGCCAATTTTTCAAAAATTGTCCAAAATGCAATATTCGAATGAATTTTTTCAACGATTAATTCTGCTACATTAAATGTGTAATGTGTGTCTGCTTGTCTGTTAACATCTTACATACTTTCGTTCTGTGAGAATTCCGTATAGAACGCAGAGATTTTAATTTCGACCTAGCACTAGCATTTGGCCCGTTAGGGGAAGGGTAAATCCCGGAGAGATATCAACAACCCCCCCCCCAAATCCTACACAACTCTCGGAACAAAGATCTCATATTATTGTTTAACGAAATTTTTATTAATTTGTATATTTTGTATATAATGTAAAGAGTCTAGGAAAGTTGCCAACGAACGATTTTCTTCACTTTCTAGTGGTCAAAAGTAGAGTTATAAGGGGCTGAGACCTGGAGCCAGTTTCAAAGATCGTGTTTATTAAAACGATTTAATGCAGTTCTGCCCATTGTTTCAATAACACGATTTTATTGAAATTTAGGCATCTTTTTATTGCAATTTATATTCAAAGAGAAAGGTCCACTTTTTCATTGAGAAATTTCCTACAGCCTCATTTTGCTCTATTTTGACAATAAATAAGTGGTTAAAAAAGGGCAAAATGGTCACTCTGGTCCCGGTGCCGACTTTTGCAAAAAAATTCTCCAAAATCGTTTTGTATTCGGGGTTTTCGATATGGGGAACTCGAATCTAAAAGATTTATTGATTTTGACTACTGGAAAGAAAAAAATCGTCCATTTGCAACAGTCCTATTCCCATTGTAAATATTGGAATAAAGATTTCTATGACCTTATTAAATTTTTATGCAAATTTGATGGCAATTAAGTCCATTAGACACTCGAATAAGCAATTTTGACATAAAAACGAACTCAAAGATTGTACGCCTAAAAGATAGGTTCAATTAGTGCAGTCAAGTGTTGCGTCTATCTTATTTGTGTTTCTTATCAACCGTGCTTACGAATTACTTCTCCAAGTGTGGTTTAAATTTCAACGTAATTTTAAAAAAATAAAGCCATTTAAAAATGGATTTCAACTATAGCTATGTTGACTATATCACTTTCTTGGGTTATTTGCCTTATTATCATGGTATCCTTATGATTATAACTATACCCTTATTTCTCTTGTTTCTTTATGTCATTTTGACACAATCTCCGAAAGAGTTCGGTTCAATGAAATTCTTTATAATAAATATAGCTATAAGAAACTTTCTAAATGTGCTAATATTTTTATTATGGCAGCCAGCTACGCTACTTCCAATGGCTGGTGGGTTCAGTTTTGGTATACTTGGAACTTTCGGACCAGAAGGGAATTATCTCGGTTTTGAAATCACTACAGTGCTTGTATTAAATCAAATTGTTTCTTATAAATTTATGCTGGGGTATCAATATGCGGTTATGAAAGGAAGGGGGAGCATATTCAAGTTTGTAAAGAATCCTAAACAACTTATTGGGACTCTTGTAGTTTATATGCTTATTGTCAGTGCTATAGTGATAACATGTTTAAGACTAGCCAGAAGCGAAAAAGAAACTATTTTTATGGATTTGAGTCAAGACCAATCTTATTTACAGGGATTTATAAATATGATTTTTATAAATCAGGTAAGATCAGAAATGTCAAAAACCGGTTTATCTTAGTATTCGTTTTCTGTCTGGCGGATCGTAAGAATAAGCAGAAGCTTAAACCTAAACATGGGCTTGATAGGGATGTTACATGCCAAAATAGACAAAGTAGCAAACACCATGCCAAAAGATGGCATTTTTTATATTGAAAATCGAAAATTTTGCTCAAAAATCGAATTTTTAATCAAAAATTGAATTTTTTTTCAAAAATCTGGTATTAATTTGATCTTTTTTTAAAAAACGTCCAACAACGGGGCAAAAAGTCCAAAAGCGTGCCACGTTTTCGTGGCAATGTAACATCCCTAGGACCTGAGCGTGAGACTGGACCTAAGCCCAAGACAAGCCTAAATCTAAGCCTAGGACTAAGCCTAAGAATGTTCTAAGAATAAGCCCAAGTCTAAATTCAAGACTAAGTCTAAGCCTAATCCTAAGATAATATTTAAAAACTTTAGCCATCATCCATAGTATATTCGATAAAATCAAACATATGGCTGAAGCTTTTTATTTATTTCCAACTATTTCTTATAATTTGTGAAATCATTAGCATAATTACGTTCAATTTTTTGGTTTTCAAAACAATCCACTCAACAATTGATATCGTCACAAAAAAAACGCTTCAAATGCAAATCACCTTTTACAAGTCTACATTAATCGAAAGCATTTTTATCATTTGTTTTGTTATTGCACCACTTTGTTTTAATGTGTTGAGTACCCTTTCTCTTATTCACAACATGCATCTGGGGATTATTTTCTTTAATTTACCACCACTGACCGCTCCAATAGGTTATATTTTTGTTATGGTCTTGTTTAAACCATATAGGATGTTTTTCGTTAAGATTTTTAAGAAAATAACAAATTGAAGTCGACAGCTGTCGGTAATATTTTCGGTTCGGTCGAATCGGCCAATTTTTACGTTAAAATTTTGAATTTTCTAATAGATCGATAATTTCACTTCCTCAAACATTTGCATATTTACAACACTACAAGTATACACCTATAAATAACCGACGAATCGACGCTCGGAAGTGCTGCTCGGAAGCGCCGCTTGGGAGCAACACTCGGGAGCATAGGCGTAACCTAGAGGGGGTTATAGCCTCCTCTTGTCGCCAAAAATTTTAAGGAAACATAAAAAACAACAGGTAGCTACCTTATGATTTTTTCAACATTTTGGTCATTTTAATCGATTAGCCCCCCCCCCTGTTAGAAAATCCTGGCTACGCCTATGCTCAGGAGTATAACTCGGAAGCGAGGCCGAAGGCGCTCGGTCTCCAAGTATTATCAGTAAATAATCAAAGTTCATTGGCCAAACTTGTATTACAATTTTTGTGCAAGAACTTTGATTTTTAACTGCTTAAGTTATTTCCTATAATTTATTCAACGACGTAAATATTTTTTAAATGAATTTTTGATTACTAAATCTAAATTTAATCACAGGTTGCTCTTTGAGCAAAAATGAAAAAAATATTAACAAGTGATCTCATTAAACTTTTTCTGAAATTTTGCTTTTGTAGTTTGAAGATTTTACAAACTATAACATCTTATTTAGAAATTTTTATAAAAATACGTAATTTTAGATTTGAGTTTTATCAATTTGATGCATAATAAAGCTCAAAAATTAAATCTCATTCGTAAACTTTTTAAAAGGATGACATTTATGGCCTAATCCAAGAAAAATTTTTCCAAAAAGATTATTTTTATGGGTAAAATCATGCGAGAAATCGATTGAGCACATCACCAAAGTGAAACGTCATCCTGGCCCTGATTCAGGGAAAACTTTGTTTTATTTTATATCAACAATTGTTGAAAAATTAAAGTTTTCCCTGAATCAGGGTCAAGATGACGTTTTCACGCTTTGGCGATGCGCACAATCGATTTCTCGCATGATTTTACCCCTAAAAATGATCTTTTTAGAAAAAATTTTTTCTTGGATTAAGCCATAAATGTCACTCTCTTTAAACAAAAATCATCAAAATTTGTATAGTCTCAAATCACAAAATCGTCACAAATTAGTTACAAATGAGCTTTAACTTTTATATTTGAATTATCCCTTGTGAGCTTGCTATTCAAACATTAACAACTTTTTATCGAAAAAGCTATAAGTTTCTAGAAATGAATATTAACGATATAAATGCGTAACAACGTGATATAGTCATATATACTCAAACATAAAATTAGTTTAGTCTCACGTGAGATTTGGACAAATTGGCAATTCACCTTAGAGAATTGGATAGTTTTCATCTGTCAGCCAATTTTTTTGTTTCATATTCACATTAAAGACAGACATAAAACAAAGTATGTTATTTTCAATTCGTTAGAGTTTTAACTTAGAATTGTTACAAACAGCGGAGGCTTTTTTATTTTTACTCAGAATTGTTATAACAGCTTAAGGGAAGGGCGCGAGAAACTCCATCTACCCTCAAAATGGGGAAAAGGACGAAAAACCCAAAAGTCCCCTCATTGGACAAAAATATATGGTTCAGAAAGTTCTCGGATTTTTTACATGAACTTTGGACCGGCGAAAATTCGAATTTAGTTCATTTTCGCTTCAATACACCCATCCCCTTCCCTAAATCAGGGTCAGGGAAGCGTTTTTACGCTTCGAGAATACGCGCAATCGATTCCCCGCATAAAATTACCACTATAAGGTTATTTTTAGAAAAATTTTTTTATCATATGGTTTTACAGGGTACCCTAAAAAATGCCATTTTTTCAAGTTTTTAATTTTTACCAAAATAACCCTTTAGGGGTTTTCTATGCAAGAAATCGATTGCGCGCATTGCAGAACCTTGAAAAAGCTTTCCTGGCCCTGATTCAGGGAAGAGAGGTTTGTATTGAAGCGAAAATAGTCTAATACAGCGTCAAAGATCGTTTTCAAGGTTCAGCACTGCGCGCAATATATTTCTCGCTTAGAAAAACCCCTATAGGGTTAGTTGGTGAAAATTAAAAACTTGAAAATTTTTGAAAAAATTTCAAAATTTCCATTTTTTGTGGCACCCTTTGTACATTTAATGAGTGCTAAAAAGTTTTAGTTATTCTCATACATGGATTCCAGCACCGTTTACTACCCCATGTCCAACCCAGATTATGACTATTTCATGCAATTTTGCCAATATTTCAAAGTTTATTTCTACATTCTGCTCACAATAGTCACAATCTTATTTTTAATCATCCTCTATTTAATCTTCTATATTACGCCAAAAGAAGCTGTGATGCTAAAATGGCATCTACTAAATTGCAGTGTCAATAACTATCTACTCGTTCTACTTTTTGTCTTATGGCAGCCTATAACGTTGACTCCATATTTTGGCGGATTTTCTCAAGGCGTTATGAAATTCCTCGGAAAAGAAGGCATGATGTTATGCATGAATCTTTTTTCGGTCCTTATGTGCGCAACTATCTTGTCTCTACTAGCTTGTCAGACGAACAAAGTGGTGATCTTTCAACCACCGGGCTATGTCTCAGAATTTTTTATGAAGCCAAAAAATATGATCATGACTTATGTTGGGTTGTTGTTGACGAATGCGGTGATTTTGGTGGGATCACAGAGGCTGGCTTGTAAGGTGTACAATGATTATGTTTCTATGTTGGACTCGAAGAAAGAGAGTTATTCTTTACTCTGGGAGCTGATTTTGAAACAAAAGGTTAGATATAGTCTGTTTTACGCCATAACCTAAAGGTTAATCTTGCAACCCTATATATATCATACGCCGGCAAGGGGGGAGCCCCCCCCCCCAACCCACTCACTCATCGGCCCAAAATTAGGGAGACCCACTCACTAACAGGCCGAGTGAGGGGGCCCCTACTCCTTTACATAAGAAAATTTTCGATGCGCGGGGCGCGTCGACCAAAAAAAAGGTCGCCAACTTAGCCGGGGGGACCCCTCATCGGACGCTCCCTCCCCTCCCCCCCACCTTGCCCATGTTTGTTTAGTACTAGGCAAGAGTGTATGCTGAATACGATCCAATTAGTCTTTTTGAGCGTAACTCATGTTTTCGTGCCAATACAGATTTTTCAAAAANAGCCAAAATTCAATAGTGGGCAAGAGTGTATGCTGAATACGATCCAATTAGTCTTTTTGAGCGTAACTCATGTTTTCGTGCCAATACAGATTTTTCAAAAAATGTGGGTTTTCAATGTAACAAATTAATTTTAAAATGTCGATATTTGGACTATAGAAGTCGATTTTTGACGAAATTTTCGACCATACTGGGGGGAGGGCTCTTAGGCCCAAAGCTTAATTTTGATTTTCTAAATTTTGAGTTAGAATCAAAAAAATTGTCGACTATATAAAACCAAACAGTCTCTTTCTCTTCGCTCTGCTGTTTTTAATGTACAATTTGATTCTTATTTAAATAATGTCCTGAAAGCTATATTCCCATTTTAAGATGTCTTTATTTTTCAAACGTCGATCTGAAAGTCAACATGGTCGTAAAAGTACATCATCACCATTTAATCGACTCTCATTGTCAGAAAAGCGACATTCGGAATTTTATCGACTCCAAAGTCCCGGCTCGCCTACACGTACATTTAGTTTTTTAGCGGATGGTTATACCGAAGATGGCCAACTAAGTAAATATGAAAATTTAAGGCAAGTAACTATCTTTTAATATTAAACGAGAAATGTGTGTTTGTCTGTCTGTACGGATAAATTTGGTAACCTTAATCTGATCCCGATATGGCTTAGGTTTCTGAAAAGAGCTCAACGAGGGAAGAAAAACGCTACCAAAATCATGGGGGTACCCCATCTGGAAAAAATTAAAAATTCAATTTTTCATTTTTTCCTTTTAGCTTAAGTATTTGGATGGGAAATGAAAACCTTTATTGTTCTGCCTTCAAGACAGTTGGTAAAGCATTAGCTTTGCAGTCAGAAAGGCGCAGGTTCAATCCCTATCGAAATATTTTTGCTTTTTCAATGTTCTTTTTTGAAAAAAATCGATTTATTTGAAAAAAAACGAAAAATTGGATAGTCTTTGGCATCAAAGCGAAACCAAAGGCCGGGCCCTTGAGCGTCGGTCTCCCGGTTCTACAGTTAATATGAGATTCAGTCAGGGGCTGAAAATGGGTCCGGGGTCCTTTGGGTCTCTGGGTCCTAAAAAGTTGGGTCCCTTTCAGGCTCTGAACTCAGTTCGGTGCGAAAAAGCCGGAAATCCAACCTGTGTTTAACATGAGCTCAGAGCAAAGAACAAGTATAAACTTTTAAAGTTTACTATTTAAAGTTGCCGAGAATATATTAGAAATACACCGTCAAGTTGTACCAATTAACGAGCATCAGTTGTAGGTCTCGGTAGCATAATGGTAGTGCACTAGGAGATCCAGGTTCGAGTCCCGGTCGGGTCCGAAAACTTTTGCCCAATTTTATATTACCTGCATTTCCACATTCTCGGCGTGGTAATCCGAGCTCCAAAAAATGAGAGAAATTATTCTAACTTGCAACAACTCTCTAACTTGTAAACACTGCGAAAATTCTTCCTAAAATAACCTTGTCAAGGCTTTTTAATTTGTTGTCTGGATGACAGTTGAAAATAAAAATGTTTCAATTCAGTCTTTCAACTTTAAACCGCAGCAGCAGCAGGTGAGATGTTTTCACTTTAGCTTCAACAACTCAGATCCGCCTCCAAGATTTGGGGGAAATATGTTTTTGAAGCCGTGAAAAGTTGATTTATGGAAGCGATATGTCAAGAATGAAACCGATATCTTCGCCTTGATCTGATAAACATAATAAGCTAAAATGAATAACAGGAACACATTTAGAGAAGATCGATTTGTTTTCTCATTAGGTTTACTCGCATTCGTTCCGAGATGGTTTTGCTTAAAAATTCAAATAGTCATTAAAAGGCCAGCCCAGTTTTGAACAAATTTTTTGCTACTTTTAAAAGAGAGGGACCCAAAATAACGTAATAATTGTTTCAAAATTTTCCCTATAGGAGTAATTTTATACAGGGAATCGATTGTGCACATTCCTAAAAATGCTTCCTTGACCCTGATTCAGGAAAGGGATTATATGTAACGAAGCGAAAATTAACTAAAATTCGAATTTTCATAGGAAAACCAACATTCTAGGGGTTTTTCTAGGCATCAATTTTGTTTTAAAAATATCGAATTTGATAAATTGTTTCAATACACAGATCTTATTGATGATCAGGTACTTCGCGCCAATACACAGACTCGTTTAAAGTTTTCATACATTCTGTTTCTCATTTATCTCCAAAGGGTTAACGAATTTGAATTTACTTCAAACTCAAAAAATGATCAACACATCATGAACTTTCTTATAAAAAAATTTGTTCAAAATTGGACTGGTCCTTTAACCCTGCCGACGTTAAGTTAATAGTTTTTGCAAAAATTTTTTGAAAAAAATTTGATAAAGGCAAAAAAAGTTATTTCGATCGGGGAATCGAACCCTCGGCCCTTTAAAGTCAAAGTCAAGCACATTACCACTAAACTATGAAGGACAAAATTTTCGTTTTTATAATTCAATTAAAACTTTTTTTCAAAAAATTTTTGCAGCATAATATTCCTCATTATATGTGCTTTCCGAAAAACTATTAACTTAATGTTGGCAGGGAAGTGTTAAGGCGTTCATTGGTACGTGTATGACTTGCATTTGTGGTTTAGATGCTACTTAATATTTTAACTTTTAACGATCGTCTTTTTGTGTGATTTACGACTTTCGAATGATGATCTCTTTCTAAGACTTGAGGCGAAGTTAAAAATCTGTTCCAATGTTATGTTTTTTTTCAAACCAAGTTGAATATGAAGACCAGCTCAGGTTTCCCCCGACATAACTGACATGCTTGGCTAGGTGACTTTAAAATTTTCAAAACCACTTGCTTTTGCAGTTTTGATGGCTAACGTCATCTTTGAACGTTCCTTTCAATATTGTTGTCCAATAGGGTGTTAATAGGCTGAAAGTCGGTGAACTTGAAACGTTTCAACTTCTTTCTTTGAAATGATCTCTCTATTTTTTGTTATTTAAAACTTTTTCTTCAAATCTCTCATTGAAAAATTTTCCCCGCTTTTTTGCCATGCAAAATGATAAAGTTGGTTTCAACGAAATCCTTACTCCCATACATGGGCAAGGAGGGACTGTCCCCTCCTACTTCTTCTTATTGGCCGAAAATTGTAATACCACTTCTTATTTTGCCCAAAATCCGAAAAAACACATAAGGGTTCCCCCTTATACTTTTTGCCTAAAATTTGAAAAAAGTCGATTTTTTGGGTAAAAACTCCTATATTTGGACCCACTTCTTAAATTTTTTTGTCCAAAAATTTAGCCCACTTCTTATTTTCGGCGTATAGGAGCAAATTCGTAAATTTTACGACCCCCGAGTTGGTGGCCAAAAAAAAGGTCGTCAAATTGCAAATCCGAAAAATTGACGTATGCAAAGACCACTTCTTATTTTGGGTCCCTGTCCCCCCCCCCTGCTTGCCCACGTATGCTTACTTCCTTAATTTGTCTTATTTCGTTCGTCCGTAATTCCACAAAACTTTTCCCTTCACTCCAATCGCATCAAAATCGATTCCAATCGACTCATCTCGGTGAGAGAATTCGATCGAGTACCATATCATGGGGGTACCCTCTCCCACAACCACGCAGGGATGCCACCTAAAAAGGGATGTATTGGATCGGGAATCCCCACTTTACTATACTCTTTCTACTCCTCTCACCGAGCTAAGATGAACGGCGTAAGTTGTTTTTAAAAATTCGATTCCTCGATCCCTATAGGGCCCTATACCCCACCCCATATATAGGGTTTTTGGGTTGGGCATTCCACGAGATATATATCGCTTCAATCTTGAAGGTAATCTTTATCAGGGAGGCCCTGGGAATCATGATAGTAATCATGATCAGGGAGGCACTGGGAATCATGAGGAAATTGAAAATTTGTCTGAGGAATTGAAAATTTGTCCTTATCTTCTTATTTCAAGTATTTTTTGTTGATAGTTTTGCATAGAGAGGGTTGTTTGCAAAAATAGTTACAAAGATTCAAGATAAACCCTTGTGAGATCATTAAATCGAAATTTATGAGTTTATGGCATTAGTTGATCGGTCGCTTAAGAGCTACCTGATCATGTTTTAATGACATTTTTTAGACCTCAATCTCGCTTATCGACCGGATCAACACTTAATTCAAAACTTCATCGATTGTCTGTTGCATCTTTGCCAAATGTGGTTGAGCAGGAAATAAGTCAGGTAACTTGTGCGCTTCAATCTGTGAATTTAAGAGTTGGAAACATAAATTTGAAATATTAAACCATTATAAACATTGTAACATGGCGCGGTTTTCAAAAAAATTTTCACGTGGGGGTGGCTCCCCTTGCATAGTAGTTCCAGATTTTTCTATGATAAATACGTTAATCTGATACAAGAGAATATTTTAAGATGATTCACGGATTCAGTCACGGCGAGTACACTTCTGCTCGACGTCCCTCTATTTGGACTGGCCAAGAACAACCTACAGATCTCTTTGGAAAAGTAACGAAAGCCCCATCTAGTGGCGTAACTAGGATTTCGAAAATCTGCATTTAAAATTTTTATATTTGAAACTTACATATTCGGATAGTCCATATATGAGCTTGAGTTCAATTTTTTGTTGAAAAAATTTTTTAACCTCTCCCCTTGCCTGTAGGCTCAAAAAACACTAAAAGTGAGAAAGTCAATTTTCCGAAAAATCAACTTTGGCAGGCGAAGCTTCTATTCAATAATTCAAGAAAAAGTTTTGCCAATTGTAACATGACCAATTTGTAAACTCGTTAGAAATAGGTCACCATAGGAGTGGTAAGCTTCACGCTAACAGCCCTGTGGGGAGAAAGTTCGACTCTCACGTGGGTCGAATTGTTTGTTAGCTTAAACTTTGAGGCCATTTTCCGAGAAAACTACGCACTTTTGAGCTTCGCGATCCTCCTACCCCCATACCAAATTTTCTGAGGAATCTTTTGCGCGCAAAATTAGTGCGCGAAAATTTGTTCGTTTTTCGGAAAATTGGCTTTGTCGCTTTTAGTGTTTTTGACCCTACAGGCAAGGGGTGAGGTAAAAAAATTGAGCTCAAATTCATAACTATCCGAATATGTATGTTTCAAATATAAAAAATTTTTATGCAGATTTTCGAAATCCTAGTTACTTCACTAGCCTCATCGATCCATTAATTCCATGAAAATATTTTTAGTTAAAATTTTATTACGACAAATATAACCTAAGGCATTATGTGCCGGTACTTCTTCTTATCATTTATTCTATAGTTGGTGCTTTATTATTTTACCTAATCGAGCATGACCATGAACAAGAACTTTTCCGGTAAAGCTTCCCAAATTTTTTAAAATATCAACTTTACTATAGAATGTATAAAAAAACAGGAATTTGGGCCATTTTTTCACGTTTTTTCGAGCAGAAATTTTTTTCAAAAATCTTAAAAATGACCCATATAGGGGTAATTTTATGCGGGGAATCGATTGCGCGTATTCCCGAAGCTTGAAAATACTTTCCAGTTCCTGATTCAGGAAAGTAAGTGTGTATATATTACGGGAAAATATGTTTTTTCTGGAAAATCTGATTTTCCCGAGAAAATCTGATCAGTTCAGATTTTCCCGTAAAAAAGGCTTAGACTTAGGCTTAGTCTTAGGCTTAGACTTATTCTTAACCTTAGGTTTATTCTTAGCCTTAGGCTTAACCTTAGGCTTAACTTTAAGCTTAATCTTAGACTTATTCTTAGCCTTAGGCTTAGCCTAAGGCTAAGCCTTTTTCCCAGGAAAATCTGAACTGATCTGATTTTCTAGGGACAAATCAGATTTTCCCGTAACATATATAAAAGCTAAAAATACAAATGTACACACTTACTTTTCTGAATCAGGATCCGGGAAGCATTTTCAAACTTCGGGAATATGCGTAATCGATTTCCCACATAAAATTATCCCTATATGGATCATTTTTAGGATTTTTGAAAACTAATTTTCAGATCAAAAAAACATGAAAAAATCGCCAAAATTCCGTTTTTTTCTGTATATAAAAGTGTTGTAGGAAAGAAAAAGAAATGCTAGAATCACTTAGGAATGATACGCTAAGACAGTTGCAAGCGATAATGTCGAACTCAAGAAAGAGTGAAGAGACGAAGTTGCTCTCTTCAAAGTAGACATTGAGTTTTGAAAGCAGTTTACTACTCATTTTTAGTGACATTCTCCTTGCGTATGAGAAACAACTAAATAAAATAAAACTTCCTGAAGCATTAGAATGGGATATGTGGGGCGCTTTCTTCTATGTTGGAACCGTTTTTACTACTATAGGTTTGTTAGACAACCATTAAAAGATTTGGTAAAAAATTGTGGGCCCAACGTTGCTTAACTTGCCAGATCGGACGGTTGGCTTCCTTATCCAATTGGCCATCGCAAGCGAACTTGTTTTCCGGCACTAGTTCGGATTAGTACAGGGGTTCAAAATCTGGAAAAAAGTTTTTTATTTTTTTCTAAAAATGACCCCTACAGGGGTTTTTCTATGCGGCGAATTGAAATTCCCGATGCGTGAAAATGCTCCCTTGACCTTGATTCAGAGTCGGTGTATTGAAGCGAAGATCAAAACTTTTAGTTTTTTATATAAAAAATGAACGTTTTTGGGTTTTTTGAATTTTCATCCAAATTGAATGGTGTTCAAAATTCGCATAATTATTTCCTCGCCCTGATTTTTTCCCATACAACCACACAGGGATGCATTCGAAAAGTAATAAAAATATCCTTATCCTCAGAAACGTCCATTTTTTGCACAAAAAATTAAAAGTTTCGATTTTCGCTTCAATACACCGACCTTGAATCAAGATCAGAGAAGCATTTTCACGCATCGGGAATGCACACATTTGATTCGCCGCATAGAAAAACCCCTATAGGGGTCATTTTTAGAAAAAAAATATAAAAACTTTCTTCCGGATTTTGAACCCTGTTATGTTGGGTCGCTAATCCGAACTAGTACCAAAAAATTTAGGCTATGGCAATATCACAGCAAGAACAACGGGAGGACAAGCATTGAGCATTCTTTATGCAATAATAGGAATTCCATTAGTTCTTGCAATCCTTAGCCAATTTGGCAAAGCGCTTACTAATCTGGCTAGTGATTTATGGGTTAAATGGCTCGAGTAAGTCAAAATATTAGTAGGTCAAGTCGTTCGGGGACATCCGTCAACAACTTCGGGGACTTAGGGTTAACAACTTTGGGGACATAGGATCCACAACTTCGGGGACATAAGGTCAACAGCTTAGAGGACATCGGTCAACAACTTCAGAGTCATAGGGTCAACAACTTCGGGAGCATAGGATCCACAACTTCGGAGACATCGGTCAACAACTTTGGGGACATCGGTCAACAACTTCGGGGACATAGTGTATTTTGTTGGATTTCACTAGGAGAGTTTAAAAAGCATTTATTCTCGTAAACTACAAGACATGTTGAAAACATGATTTTTTTTCCAACCAAACACACTATGTCCCCGAAGTTGTTGACATATATCCCCAAAGCTGTTAACCGATGTCTCCGAATGACTTGACCTATCAATATCCTATGCGAATTAAAGATAGTAAAATTTTCAAGTTATCGACATAAAATCAAGTTGTCCAAGCTGCAGCAACTTCGACAGCTTCGTCGACAGAATAAAGCAGCTAGCAAGAATATGCCAAATGGTGTTTCCAAGGGAAAAGATCACCTAAATGAATTAGAAGCCGGAAAATTATACACATCGATGGAGGATAGCACAAGTACACGCCATAGAAACTCCTCAAGCCTTTATGATGAACAAGAAGATGAGGGTGAATTGGAGAGTCGAACTATACCTATATGGTAAGCGTAGGCCCGATTTCATAAAGAAGTGAAGATTTTGGCACAATATGTATCAGGGCGAAAATCGAAAATTTTTCTATTTTCGCCCTGAAAGGATCCATCTGGGGGGTAATTTTATGCGGGAAATCGATTGCGCACATTTTCTAAACATGAAAAAATTATCTTGACCCTGATTCAGGGAATGGGATTAGTGTACGGGGAAAAAAGAAAATTTTTAATTTTCGCGTCAATACACCAACTCAATTCCCTGAATGAGGGTTAAGATAATTTTTTCATGCGTAGAAAATGTGCACAATCGATTCCCTGCATAGAATTACCCCAGATGGATACTTTCCGAGTGAAAATAGAATTTTTTAAATTTTCGCGTTATATATATACATCAACTTTATTCCCTGAATCAGGATCAAGAAAGAGTTTTCATGCTTCGAGAATGCGCGCAATCATTCTCCGCATAAAATTACCCCTATATGGGTCATTTTTAGTAAAAAAATTTCCGGCCCCAAAAAATTTTTCAAGCCCCAAAATTCACAAAAATGCACTTTTTAACCCACCCTGTATATTGCTGAAAAAATGAAAAAGGCCATCCTTAGCGAAACAACCCAGCGGCTGCGAATTATTTGAACACCTGATATTATAGATTGGCGTAAGCATGAAAAAATTATCTTGACCCTGATTCAGGGAATGGAGTTGGTATATTATTATTATAGGTTGGCGTTGATGATATGTATTGGCTGGATTTGTCTATGTGCGGGTCTTTTCTGCATATGGGAAACTCGTTGGTCCTATTTTACATCGTTATACTTTTTCTTTATCTCTTTATCAACCATCGGTCTGGGTAGGGATGGTGTTGTTTTCATAGCGGAGTAGTATTTTAGGCGATGTTGTCCCGGATCACCCTCACATGCTAATCCTCATGTTTTGGCTAGTTATAATCGGGCTATCTATAGTCTCCATGCTGCTGAGTGTTATACAAATTAAAATGGAAGAATGGCTATACCATTTGTTGATTAAAATGCGGGTAAGGTCTGATTCCAAATAGTGCCGGAAGCATAGCCTAGTGTATAGCATCAGATTTCAAGTTTGAAGACCCGGGTTTAATCCCGCTTGGAGCCAATCTTTTTGAAACGTACAAAATTGATGAAAATTTTTCTCAGGGGTAATTTTATGCGAAAATTTTCATCAGTTTTGAACGATGAAAAAAGATTTAGCTCCGAGTGGGATTGAACCCGGATCTTCAAACTCGAAGTCATGATGCTATCCACTAGGCTATGCTTTCGACGCCGACCTCTTCGTGAAACATGTAGCATTTAACACTTGATTTCATTTTAAAATCCTTGTATGTTTTTAGAAAGAATATCAACAAGCCCTCGAGAATGGTGATCCTGTCAAGGCTGAAGCAATTTTAGCAAAATTATTAGAAAATGAGCCTTGGTACAAAAAGAATCTGGCATCAAATCTTATTAGCGAAAATCAGGCTAATACATTAGAAACTCAAGTATAGTGATGTTTAAAGTGATAAGTGAGGGTAAGTGTGAGAATAGGCTTAATGTGATAACATTATCACCGTGATAACAGCAGACACGTAGGGGAGCAATCCGGACAATTGCCTCCCCCCCGTCAGAAAATCCTGGCTACGTGCCTGGGCTTGGGCTTAGGCTTGGGGTCGGGCTTAGGCTTGGGCTTAGGCTTAGGCTAAGGCTTGGTTTTAGGCTAAGGCTTGGGCTTAGGTTTAGGCTTGGGCTTAGATTAGGCTAAGGCTTGGGCTTAGGCTTAGGCTTAGGCTTAGGCTTAGGCTTAGTCTTAGGCTAAGGCTTAGGCTTGCACTTAGGCTTAGGCTTGAGCTTGAGCTAAGTCTTAGGTCCAAAACCTGTAGATTTTGGACTTTGCGTCATTGCCCCTCCCGTCAGGCAATCCTGGCTACGTACCTGGATAACAGTGATAACGATTTTTGTGATAACGTTATCATACCATGCGATAACTTTATCACTTATCACATGATAACGTTATCACAAAAATCGTTACCACTATTATCAAAATGCGTTATCTTATCACTTATCATATACCCTTTTACCATGATCACTTTGGACATCACTACTCAAGTAACAGCTGCAGCAACTTTTAATCAACTTTTTTAATCTTGTTGATATTTTAGGCAGAAAGATACGAAAAAACTGTTCGCACAACAAACAACAAAAATATTCAAACAGAAGCTATTCCTCCTGTAATTGTAGATGATAAAAGTGAAGTGGATGACACTGATCGAGCTTCATTTTATTCCGTTGAAGCTCAAGCGGATTTCCTTCGTGAAACAGTAAGCAACAGTTTAGCAACTAACAAGAAATAGTAGCGAAGACTATTCCAGTCAGGGATTTTTAAAATTCCAACGAAAAATGAACCAGAGTAACAATATAAGAAACATGCCACAAAATTTTTTTGCTATTAGCACTAGGAAGAATGGGAAAAAATATTTAAAAAAAACTTTCAAGTGCAAAAAAATAAGCTTCAACCGGGATTCGAACCCGAGAACTTTATTGTCGTAGACCGACGCGTTAGCCACTGTGCCATGCGTGCTTCTGTTTAAGAAGAGAAAAAAGTGCACTTTTTTATTTCTTTCTAGTGCTGGTAGCAAAAATTTTTGTGGTAAGTTTCCTATATTTTTACCCTGATTCGTTTTTCGTTGAAATTTTAAAATTCCCAGACTGATAGTTCGCTATTATTCCTTGTAAGACAACTATATTTTTAGCAAGAAGTAGGCACTGAAATGAGCCATAATCGCTCGGACAAGGAAATCACACCATCTATTGAGGTTACGCCACAACCACCAGGATATAAAGAATACATATCTCAACTGTAAATGCCTTTTTGATCAATGAATTTTTAAATTTTTAGAGTAAATAGTAAAAATCCGCCATCTAAAGTTGATCTTCAGCAACTCCGCTCTGGGTATGACACAACTGATAGGGACTCGGTTTCAGATGCAACTTCCTTGCCTATGGATCCTGTTAGGTAAACTTTTTACCGTGTTATGATTCATGTTTCGGCATTCTTTTACATTAGGACTCACCTCTAAAAATTCTATTATTTTTACTTTTTTAAATAAATTTTGATATTTCAATGATGAGCTCGGAAGTACTCGAAGGCGCTTGGAAACGCTCGGAGACACTCGGAAGAACTCAGAGGCACTCGAAAGCGCTCGGAAGAACTCAGAGATTCTCACAAGTGCTCGGAGGCGTTCGGAGGAACTTGGAAGGGCTCGGAAGAACTCGGAAGCACTCGGATGCACTCGGAAGAGCTCGGATGCACTCGGAATAACTCAGAGGCACTCAGAAGCTCTCGGAGGCGCTCAAAAGCACTCAGAGGTACTCTTGAAGGCGCTCGGAGGAGCTTGAAAGCGCTCGGAGGCGCTCGAAAGCACTCGGAAGAACTCAGAGGCACTCGGAAGGACTCGAAAGCACTCAAAGGTACTCGGAAGTGTTTGAAGGCGCTTGTAGGAGCTTAGAAGTGCTCGGAAGAACTCGGAGGCGCTTGGAAGTACTCGGAAGAACTCAGAGGTACTCGGAAGCGCTCGGAGGCGCTCGAAAGCAGTCGGAAGAACTCAGAGGCACTCTGAAGGACTCGGAGGCGCTCGTAAGCGCTCTTTTTATAAAAATGATGTTCTACAAAGTTATTCGCCGTGATCTCAGGAATTCAATGAGCTATCGCAAGTGGAAAAAAAACAAGAAAGAATAGCTAAACGATTTCAAAATATCAAAATTTGTTTAAAAGAGTCAAAATAATGGAATTTTTCGAGGTGAGTCCTAAAGTAAACGAGTGTGTTTTAGCCACCTGATCGAGC
>OZJO01001601.1:0-13461 GCA_900406225.1 Acrobeloides nanus
CATTAATAAAACCATAAAAAGTTTCCTCGTGATGTATTCTCTACGCTAATACCAAAAAGCCGTATGTAAAAACATGTTTTTGGTGAAAACTTAGGATTTTTCTCAGAAAACCCCTTTTTTTTTAGAAAAACGCGAAGTAGCAAAAACTGGGTCTTCCCGAACTCCGCCGCAGAAAATAACGTCGGATTCGTGTTTTTCGCATAGAAAAACCCCCTATAGGCACTAACTTGATAGCCAGACCTGGTGGCTTCATAATTTGTCCGAGAGTGAAACACACGTGGGGGGGATAGTGCATAAGTACCGACTTTTTTTCTCAATTTTTATCCTGAATAAGAAAGTATTTGACACCATATCAAAATTCCTTTTAGGAGCCTGAAAATCTTCCCGTTCTTCTGAGTCTGAAATCGTCCCGTTTTTGTCTCCCGTTCTTGTCATTCCGTTATTGTTCATCCCGTTTTTGTGTTGTTTGAACGATCGTTTCATCCTGTTATGTATACCACTTTTTTTTAGGGTGATGGTACCGGATCGACAAGTATTTATGGACAGAAATTCCGAGATGAAAATTTCAATTTTGGTCATTTCGACGCTGGACTCTTGTCAATGGTAAATTTTGAAGCGCTTGATTCAAAACCCTAACAATTTCAGGCCAATTCCGGTCCGGATACGAATGGCTGTCAATTCTTCATAACTTGTAAAAAATGCGATTTCTTAGATGGTAAACATGTTGTATTCGGTAAATGAAATTTTCCTTTCTATCATCTGCGCTTTTTAGGTCGTGTCATAGAAGGAATGCTGACTGTGAGAAAGATTGAAAATGTTCCAACAGGTCAAAATAATCAACCCAAATTGCCAATCGTGATTGAAGAATGTGGTCAGTTGTGATATAAAAGATCTCTTGTTGTATTATGTTATTATGAAATTTTGTTAGATATCTTACGTTCTATAAATTTTAAGAGACGATATCTCGAAAACTCGAACTTTCTGGAGCTCCCGCAGCACTAGGAAAACTGAGAACGGAATATGCAAATTGGGCACGAAAGTACGAGCATTTGAAGTGGTGTGCAACCTTCAAAAATGCGTGGAGTTTCTTGGGTCGATTTTTGAATGGTCAACTTTTTGAATGGTTAAATTTTTAATGGTCAACTTTATGAGAATCAACGAGTCAGAGGTTCTGAAAAAGTACCCGGATCTAGAAGAATATGTAGATAGAGTATTATCGTTGCCCCAAATCAAAGAATATGTTGAAAAGAGGGAATATACTATTTTTTAAAAGTAAATTAGTTGCTTTATATATTTCGGAATGATAAATTGTTTTTATTACAAAACATGGCATATGCTTTTTAATAAGAATTCTTCGCACAAAAGCACCCAACCATATAATCAGAAGCTAGGGTCGTCCACTTGCCACGAGCTGAGCCTTGTGTATTAAGTACAGCACTATAAGTAAAGGTCTGCGGCTCGCCGGCAGCCCATGATGTGAAATTTAATGGCGAGCCATCGATCCATTTGAAATTTCCATCAAGATTCGGGCTATATAAGCCAATCCAAGTATTCAGCCCAACTTCATTGTCAGCAGATAGAACGATAAAATCTACAAAAAGGGCTAGTTTATAAAAGAAAGAGATTGAGGATACCTATAAGTAGCTCATTTTCTTCAGCACTATGAATAGTTGGAAGATCGGCTTCGACTTGTTGACATGAGGCTCTACATTGATGAAATGTCTCGTCAAAAATCATCTAAAAATGTACACCAAAAACAATTATGGAGGGGAAGTCAGCATTTTTGAGGGCGTATAAAAATAATCTCACATTTTTATAACATTTTTTCATTAGGTCATAATATTGCCATGTAGGATCACATTTATTACTAAATGGTGGAGTGGTGGGCTTCCGAGTGGGCTGTGTATTACCTAAAAATGATTGTCTTCGGCAAATAAAAAGTTTATACCTTTAGCAGGAAGCTCACAAACGCCCGCTGTTAGCTCATCTAGATCTTGAGCATACCATTTGTATTTATATTCATTGTCTTCTGGATAATCATTCATGATGAGAAAAGTGCAATAGGTGTTTGGTGCTGGTTCATTATCGCCCCAGCTGGTGAAATCCACTGGTGTACCATCAGTCCATTCCCACTTTCCAGTCACTCGGGGATTATATAGGCCTATCCAAGATGCGCCAATGTCCTTCTTGTTTAGAAAATCTGAAATTAAACAATATATAATAGAGAAGAAACAAGTGCAGAAATGCGTCAGAAATCCGGCTTCGAGCGTCCTCCTAGTCAGGCTCCAAGTGCAAGTTAAGGCACCGATCGCAAGGCTTTAAGCGTCATGATCCTCATTTCAAGCATCAAAAATGATCTTACCAACAAGCCACTGATTCTCTTCTTGACTATGTATCGAAACTAAATCTGCACCAAAATTGTTTATACACCAATTACGTGTGTAATTAAAATCTGATAATAAAATTGCACCATCTTCCGTTACCTTAAATCCAAAATTTTTATGTAAAACAGTTAAAGCTTTTACAGGTGTATAACATTTTTGTGTTTTATTAAAATATTCCCAGCCACCTGGACACATTCCTGGCCATGGTGTTGTTGATGGGGGAACTAAATTATAACTAAAAATAAGCGTATTCAGATTTACCGGCTGTAGTTGGAGCTAGAAGTTCACAAATATATGGATATGTTGGCGCGCCGGCTTTACACGAGCTAATATACCAATATTGATCGGTTGAATTTTGGATTAAGCAACAGTCGTCGTAGATTACACAAAATTGATCTACACGTTTTAAATGCAGTCATAAAAAATTTTATTTACTGCGTGCCCATCGATTATAGGTCATATTTGCCCCATCCGTCCATGTCCAATTATAATAAGGACTCTCCTGGGCCAAATATGTGCTACCTCCAAGCCAATACACCGAAGTTTTTAACACTGTTTTGGCATAACTTGCTACATGAGCATTCTCAAAAGCACTCGAAACAGAAGCCAGATAGCCACCCCATTCTTCACAAACTTGTTCAGCATCACCCCACATTACTGTAGATGAAAATGCTCGAATGCACTTGTCGGATGTAACGCCTTGTACCCATTCGCCGTTACAGGCGGCCTTTACTTTTGAAATGGTTAAAAAGAGAAAAAGTAACACTGTTGGAACAAGATTTTTATCCATAGTTAAAATTAGTTAGACTCTCTAAATCATGAAACTTGTCAACAATAAAAGTAGAGCGGCGTTTGAATAAGAATATACAAAAAATTTTCTTTGCCTTTAATCCTCTTATCATTATAGCTTGCCATTTGAAGCCATTAATGGTTGGAAAGGATTAAAAATGATTATAATTACATTTTAGTTGTTATTTAGATGTTTATTAGAAAGACAAAGTTTGATCAACTAAAAGATAGTTGAATAAAATGCCTAATGAGGCCGTCCAAATTCTTCAAATCCTCGTCCGATGAATCCTAAAAAGTCATTGATCCAAGGAATAAGAATTTAAATTCGAACCTTTTCCTTCAAGTTTTTATTCATGGTAATAACCCTAGTGATCACTTCAAAATCGTGAACACGGATAAACGCTCCACCAAGGCAAACGGAGTCTTCATGGTTGAATAAAATGGCTAATGAGAGATCTGACAAAATCAATATATTGAGCAAGGAGCACGCTGTTAATCTTAAACATTTGTTGACTAATCCAAAATTTACCAAAGTGATTATTACGGCCGGCTATTGTTTTTACTGGATTTCATCTTCATACAGTTCTAACAACTGAATACTCCGTTTGCCTTGGTGGAGCGTTTATCCGTGTTCACGATTTTGAAGTGATCACTAGGGTTATTATCATGAATAAAAACTTGAAAGAAAAGGTTCGAATTTAAATTCTTATTCCTTGGATCAATGACTTTTTAGGATACATCGCACGAGGATTTGAAGAATTTGGACGGCCCCATTAGGCATTTTATTCAACCATCTTTTAGTTGATCAAACTTTGTCTTCCTAATAAACATCTAAGCCACACCTTGAATGGAATCATAATTATTTTAATCCCTTCCAACTGTTAATGGCTTCAAATGGCAAGCTATAATGATAAGAGGATTAAAGACAAAGAAAATTTTTCGTATATTCTTATTCAAACGACGCTCTATTTTTATTGTTGACAAGTTTCATGATTTAGAGAGTCTAACTAATTTTAACTATGGATAAAAATCTTGTTCCAACAGTTTTACTTTTTCTCTTTTTAACCATTTCAAAAGTAAAGAGCGCCTGTAACGGCGAATGGGTACAAGGCGTTACATCCGACAAGTGCATTCGCGCATTTTCATCTGCAGTAATGTGGGGTGATGCTGAACAAGTTTGTGAAGAATGGGGTGGCTATCTGGCTTCTGTTTCGAGTGCTTTTGAGAATGCTCATGTAGCAAGTTATGCCAAAACAGTGTTAAAAACTTCGGTGTATTGGCTTGGAGGTAGCACATATTTGGCCCAGGATAATCCTTATTATAATTGGACATGGACAGATGGGGCAAATATGACTTATAATCGATGGGCACGCAGTAAATAAAATTTTTTATGACCACATTTAAAACGTGTAGATCAACTTTGTGTAATCTACGACGACTGTTGCTTAATCCAAAATTCAACCGATCAATATTGGTATATTAGCTCGTGTGAAGCCGGCGCGCCAAAATATCCATATATTTGTGAACTTTTAGCTTCAACTACAGTCGGTAAATTTGAATACGCTTATTTTTAGTTATAATTTAGTTCCCCCATCAACAACACCATGGCCAGGAAATTGTCCAGATGGCTGGGCATATTTTAATAAAACACAAAAATGCTATGCACCTGTAAAATTTTTTACTTTTTTACATAAAAATTTCGGATTTAAGGTAACGGAAGATGGTGGAACTCTATTAGCAGATTTTAATTATACACGTAATTGGTGTATAAACAATTTTGGTGCAGATTTAGTTTCGATACACAGTCAAGAAGAGAATCAGTGGCTTGTTGGTAAGACCATTTTTGATGCTTGAAATGAGGATCCTGACGCTCAAAGCCTTGCGACGGTGCTTTACTCCTGTACTTGGAGCATGGCTAGAAGGCTGACGCTCGAAGCCAAATTTCTGACGTATTTTCGCACTGAGCATTAGTTCCTTTTGTATTATATATTTTTTAATTTCAGAATTTCTAAACAAGCAGGACATTGGCGCATCTTGGATAGGCCTATATAATCCCAGAGTGACTGGAAAGTGGGAATGGACTGATGGTACACCAGTGGATTTCACCAGCTGGGGCGATAGTGAACCAGCACCAAACACCTATTGCACTTTTCTTATCATGAATGACTATCCAGAAGACAATGAATATAAATACAAATGGTATGCTCAAGATCTAGATGAACTAACAGCGGGCGTTTGTGAGCTTCCTGCTAAAGGTATAATAAATTTTTTATTTGCCAAAAACAATAATTTTTAGGTAATACACAGCCTACTCGGAAGCCCACCACTCCACCATTTAGTAATAAATGTGATCTTACATGGGAATATTATGACCTAACGAAAAAATGTTATAAAAATGTAAGATTATTTTTACAGGCCCTCAAAAATGCTGCCTTCATTATTGTTTTTGAGCCCCCCCCCCACTCCTCGACAAATCCCTTCCTACAAAAACTAAAACCATCCTCCAGAAATCCCCACCCCCTTCCATACAGAGTGGCATATAGTAGATAAAAGATTCCACTCCATCCATTCCCTTATCCTAAAAATATATAGAGGAGGGGTATTTATGTTTTTATAGGAGGAGGGGTAGTTTATGTTTTTTTGGTACTATAACTTTCATCACGAATCTCGTCATGTAACTTTCGCCACGATAATTTTTGCCATGGTTACATTTCGTCACGATAACTTTCGTGTCAATAAATATATTTATTGCAAATCAGGCAGCTCAATGTTTGAAATTATTCTGTCGCAGAAAGTGAAATTCCATTGCATAATTTTTGAGTTGCCTGATTTGCAATAAATATATATATTGACACGAATGTGGCGAAAGTTATAGTTTTTTGGCAACGTGTCGAAAGTTACGTGTCAAACATGGAACGTTGCGAAAGTTATAGTACCGTTTTTTGGAGGAAGGATCACCAAAAATATTAAGAACAGGTTTTTACATAAAAAAATGATGTACATTTTTAGATGGTTTTTGACGAGACATTTGATCAATGTAGAGCCTCATGTCAACAAGTCGAAGCCGATCTTCCAACTATTCATAGTGTTGAAGAAAATGAGCTACTTATAAGTATCTTCAATCTCTTTCTTTTACAAACTAGTCCTATTTTTAGATTTTATCGTTCTATCTGCTGACAATGAAGTTGGGCTTAATACTTGGATTGGCTTATATAGCCCGAATCTTGATGGAAATTTCAAATGGATCGATGGCTCGCCATTAAATTTCACATCATGGGCTGCCGGCGAGCCGCAAACCTTAACCTATAGTGCTCTACTTAATACACAAGGCTCAGCTCGTGGCAAGTGGACGACCCTAGCTTCGGATTATCTGGTTGGGTGCTTGTGTGCAAAAAATTCTTATTAAAAAGCATGTTCCATGTTTTGTAATAAAAACAATTTATATTTCCGTAATTATATAAAGCAACTAATTTATTTAAAAAATAGTCGTTGGGATAAGAGATCAAAAATCGCACTTTCAGATTTACGCTTAAAAACACCAATCCCTTCCCTGAAGCAGGGTCAAAGAAGCGTTTTCAAGGTTCGAGAATGCGCGCAATCGATTTCTCGCATAGAAAAACCTAAAAATTGACGGTTTTCTCATAAAAATCCGAAAATGTTTGATTTTCGCTTCAATACACCGATTCCTTCTCTGAGTCAGGGTCAAGGAAGCATTTTAAAGGTTCAGAAGTGCGCGCAATCGATTCCTCGCGTAAAATTACCCCTAAGGAGTCACTTGTTAAAAACAAATTTTTTAAATTTTCTACCCGGCCCTATTTTGGACCCCACTTTTACGAAATGATCTCAAACCGCATCCCCCCTTTAAGATGTCATAAAACAGCACAAAATGTCATAAAACGTTTTAAAATGTTACATCCCTATTGATAATAAATAAAATAATTAGAATAAAATAGAATAGAATTTGACTATATTCACGTGCTGCTGTTAGTTTGTACTATTTAAAGTATAAATAGAAAAATAAAAATGGAAGCGCTCATTGCATTGATGCAACTATGCATATCTGCTTATCAATTGTTCTTCTAGTTCTTTTAGGTAATTAAATTTTAAAAACTTAAATTTTTTAAAAATAATATTACACGCCAACTCTTGGGGTTGTATTTCTTTTACCCCTATGAGGAGCATACCTCTAAAATGGTTATAAACTTTGTAATCCCTGAATCAGTTTAAGTGAAATTTTTTCACGCCTCGAAAATGCGCGAAATCGATTCCCCGCATAACATTTTGAAGTTGTTTTGACATACTTTTTGTCGATTTTTGTAGTAGTAGATTTTTTGTAGTTTGTAATAAAGTTTTGTAGTTTGCAGTAGATTTTGTAGTTTGTAGTAGTCAAGAAAAATGTGTAAAAATATTGCATAGAAAGATTTCCCCAGAATTCCCCGAATAAATCCGGGGGGGGGGAAATCTGGATTTATCCAATTTCCCCGGATCTGGATAAATCCGATAATTCTATTTCCCAACCCTGATAACGACCTAATACGTGTTTTCAGAAATTAATTTGAACTTTTAGCCTGCTTAGCGAATCTCAATGCTCAAAAAGAATGTGTGCCAAAATATTACGATGGCAATGTTTGTAACGACACTGTTTGTATGAATTGTGTTTGTAATTCAACTTATTGTGATGAAGTTACGCCTGTAGGAAACCTTGGATTAAATGTTGCTGCGGTTTATACTACTTCCAGAAGTGGCAAACGTTTAGAAAGGACTACGCTACTATTTGATTCTTCAACAAGTATGATCTTCCCTCGTTTTGCACACAAATAGTTTTTTTCCAGCACCATCATCGATTATAGTAAAAACGAATGAAACAAGAAGAAATCAAACCATGTTTGGCTTTGGCGGTACATGGAGTGATTCAGTAGTGTATAACATGCTAAAGCTAAGTGATAGCGCACGTCTAAATTTACTAAATTCATACTATGGTCCTCAAGGTATAACGATTGATAAAATTGAGAAAATGAAAAAAATTGAAAAAATCGAAAAAATGGAAAAACATTGAAAAAATTGAAAAAATGAAAAAAATTGAAAAAATCGAAAAAAATTGAACAAAATTGGAAATGAAAAAAAATTTGAGCGCCGAAGGCGCGTCGGTCTAGGAACTTACTAAAAATTTTCTATACTTTTTTCAAATGCACATCTTTCACATTGCTTGAAATTTGTAGGCATTGGCTATACAACTGGGCGTGTACCTATAGGTAGTTGTGCTTGTTCGTTAACTAATTTTTCCTATGCTGAGGTCCCTGATGACTTCAATTTAACGCATTTTGAATTAACGGAATATGACTATGATAAGGTAGGCTAAATAGGAAAACTTGATCATTTTTCCTATAATCTAGATACCACTTATACTACAAGCGAATCAAATTACCGGTGGAAAATTAAGGTTGTTTGCATCACCATGGTCTGCACCAGGTTGGATGAAAACAACTGGCAAACTGCAAGGAGGGGCACCTTTAATAGGTGAAGTAAATGGGCCATACTACCAAGCATTTGCTAAATATTTTGTCAGGTATTCATATATAAGCTGGAAACCGAGCGCCTACGGTGCTCTCAACCGTCAATCCCAAAGGAGCTTACGAGCATGAAAATTTTTCATGAAAAAATAGCAGCAGATTCGTGTTTCTCGCATAAAAATACACCTATGCAAAATTTTTTAGAAGTTTTGGACACTGAAAAAAGAATTGACTCCGGACGGGATCGAACCCCCACATTCATATTGATAGTCTGGCTTCCTACCCACTAGGCTATGAGCGTGGAAACGGAATATACACTTATTATATAAGAATATTAAGCTCAAACGGCTGGCGCGATTTGCGCGACTGATAAAAAATTTACATGTCTGGGTTTTAGATATTTTGAAGAATATGCCAAAAATAATGTTACTTTCTGGGGTGTTACCATGGAAAATGAACCTGGAATGGGTTTGAAACCAAATTATCATGAAGAAGCACTGTATCTTAATTCTACTACAGAACGGTATAAAAAAATTTTTATGATAAAAATTCAACTTTTCTTTTAGTGATTTCGCTAAAGGTGCTTGGGGACAAGCTCTTCGAAACAATCCAATTACGAAAAATTTAAAACTTATGCTTATGGATGATAATCATTATAGTTATGATGAGCAACATACTCGTTATGATTGTGTCGAACGATATTCAGACGATGTAAGAAAATTATATTATTTGAACACAACCAGTTCATTTTTTGTACTCCTTCCCACAGAGAAAATTTCTGTATTACCTTCAAAAACCGGGAGACCGAGCGCCTCCGGCGCTTAAGGGATCGTCCCAAAAATTTTTTGCGTTTTTCGGTTCAATTTTTTTTGATTTTTTTCAACTTACTCGGAGATCCACTAAGGCTGCGCACTAAACGTCTCGAACAGATGGTTCGAAACGCTAAACGTCTCGAATTGCTGTTCGAGACGTTTAGCGTCTCGAGCCACCTGTTCGAGACGTTTAGTGCGTAGCCTAAAGAATCTCCGGCTCGCCAAATGACCCAAACCCAACATTTATTCTAACATTACATATACAGTAACTATCGAAACACTACATACTCAAATACTAACACGATACAACAACATTACCCCCCTATTCTCACTTATATACTTGTAATAGGCCACGCCTATACAGTACAGTACACATTACTACAAAGATCAATGTAAGATTACAATTCCTACGCTACAAAATGTTAAAGAATATTTTTTAGGTTTACGGCGATCCAGAAGCTAGGAAAATGGTTGACGGATTGGCGATTCATTGGTATGCCGATGGAACTAAACCAAATACAGCTGCTTTAATTGCGGCGCATGAAAAGTATCCCGATAAATTTTTATTGTACTCTGAAGTATGAATTCCTCCTTTTCTTAACTTCTTTCATTTTAAAGGATCAGTCCAGTAATTTACAATCATATGAAAAAATGATATATTCGAAGAGATCATGAAAAATGGAGCATTTTTTGTTTTTACGGCATGTTCTGAATCGTTGTATTTTTCGAGATAATTGCGTTTGAAATTTTGAATTTGTTACAAGCTCTTCGTTGTAATACACAAACTTTTTTTGAATTTTTTGCGGAAAAATCGATTTTTGCATCAATTTTTTAAGTTTTCATCAAATGAACATTGTAGATTTTTTATAGCTANTGGATAATTTTGGTGTCATTTTGTTCGTCTCATTTAGCTATAAAAAATTGCTATAATGTTCATTTTATGAAAATTTAAAAAATTGATGCAAAAATCAATTTTTCCGAAAAAATTCAAAAAAGTTTGTGTATTACAACGAAGAGCTTGTAACAAATTCAAAATTTCAAACGCAATTATCTCAAAAACTACAGTGATTCAGAACATAACGTAAACAAAAAATGCTTCATTTTTCATGATCTTTTCGAATATATCATTTTTTCATATGATTGTAATTGACTGAACTGGTCCTTTAAGGCTTGCCATTTGAACGCTCCGGTATTTGGTTCATGGTATGAAGCAGACATGTATGCATTTAGTCTTATCGAGGTTTGAACTTTTAACTGTGATAAAATGAAAAAAATTTAGACACTTAATAGTTGGGTGATTGGTTGGACTGATATGAACATGTGTCTAGATCCAAATGGTCTACCTAGTTGGATCGATTTGCAACTAGAGGCACCAATCATCGTCAGCAACGCCTCAGACGAATTCGAAAAGCAGCCAATGTATTATGCTTTAGGACACGTCGTGTATGCTTCATTTTGAGTTGCCTTTTTAAAATTGTTATTTTTTCAGAAAGTTCATTGTTCCCAATTCTACCATTATTGGACTTGATTGGGAAAACCCAGTTCCTGAATTAATCGGAACAGCTGCTATTACTCCATCTGGAGAACATGTTATTTTCTTAAATAACCGAGATAATTCTACAAGCCATACAGTTACTGTTTATAATAATCAAGGTGGTTGGACCAGTTTGACACTTGAACCGAAATCTTTTACTACAATTGTTTATAATGCAACAGGAGGTATGTCGAATAGGGCCATAAATGTACACGAGTTTGTTTCCATACTCACAAGGGAACTTTTAAGTTGATTGATTTTGATTGGTGCCCCCTCCCCTATTCAAACCTTCTCCCTACTCCATTGAGGGGGATACCCCTAGAATACCATTTTCTCGACACGAGTATCTAATTAATGTACAACTTTTAGCGTGTGCTTGTCCCCCAGGTAACTGGTATCAATCTATTACAGATTCATGTAATTGCTACAATTTTATACAAACTCCAAAAGATTGGCAAAGTTCTAATAATGACTGTCGACAACAAAATCCCAAAGCTAGCCTGGCAAGTATCGACTCGGCTTTCGAAAATAATGAAATTTTAAGTAAATTAAGTATTAACGTTATATATATTTAAAAAATTAGGTGTCCTAAAAAATCAAACAAGTTGTTCACAAGCCTTTATCGGATTAAAGCAAACTAGTAATTTCTGGTCGTGGATTAATAACGATACTTCCACCTACCGAAATTGGAGATCAGGTAAGCATGACTAAAACTTTTGAAAAATAAGCAAGTTGTTCAGGGTACCCCTCTATTAATAGCAACACTATATACAGTCAATTGAATACGGCTGATGGAAAATGGACAAATATTGATGGCACAGCTCAAGGATGCTATGTTTGTGAAGTCAAAACATAAAAATTATGCTTCGAATATCATACAAATATAAACTTCTATAAAGCCATTTTTGTCATTTTTGAATAAATATAAACAACAACTCAAAGATTACACGGTTACACACTTGCAGTCAGTTTTAATAAAAAATATTGAAAAATTTTCTTTTTGGCTCCAAGCGGTATAAAACTTGTGGGCCCAAAGTTGCTTAACTTGCCAAATCGGACGTGATGTGATACTGACCGTTGTTCCGCGAACATGTTACGTGATATCTATTTCATGACATTTGTTTCTGGCAGTTATTTCCGCACACATATTTATTTTTGGGCTAAAAATTTTTTACCATTTTTGCTATTTAAAAAATTTTTTTTGTCTAAAAGTACCTGTAGGAAAAGTTCGTACGAAAAGTACCTGTACGAAAAATCCGTACGAACCATAATTGTACGAAAAGTTATACTGCCACTTTCCTAAGCAGCATAATCGATCATTAATTTGGCTTAAAAATTCGTGTTCTGGGTCTCGAGGAAAAGTTATAATAAAAATTTTTTCCGAAAAACAAGATTCAAAAATTACCGTTTGAAGTTGAATTGGTAGTTTTTTAAGATCATCTGTAACATCATAAACAAATGGCTGTTGCCCAAAATTTACTCGAACAAGTCCATCAAATGATCTTATGCCAACTATCGGATATAAATCTCGGTCTGTTATAACCTCTTTATTTGCTACTCCTAAAATATCATGTTAGTTATAAGGATAAAATCTTCTTACCAAGGTTTTTTCCATTTTTTGTGAAAAATATCTCTTTTGTTACACGATTTATCCCACATCCTACGGTATCGCCAGTTGTATAAGTAGGCCCATAAGTTTTGTCTTGCCCATTCCAAAACAAATTTCCATCATCTCCGTGATAAGCATACGACAAATATTCCCAGCCAGGCATTCTATTTAATGGTTTCTCCTTTATGCTTAAGCCGACTCCAATAACTCCTGTGCTACCACTGTTAGTAATATAAACTTCAAAATAATACAAGCATGAAGATTTTGGGACGGGACAATTTGCTCTTACACTGCCAGTATTACTTTGGTTAGTGACATTATAACCTAAATAAGTGGATGTTTTTTGGATTTTTGATACCTATAAATTCGATAGTTAGGTTATCGTTATAGATCTTTATAGTTTCATGGGCGTCTTCTGGATTTAAATAACTTGGAAAGTTCTAAAAATTCCACTTGCTTCTAAATTTCGACCTACTGGTGGAATTGGCAATACAGCTTCACACTTTTCTATTAACGATTTCCATTCATTCGAGAATAGTTCGCAGCGATACACTTCTAGGAATGTTACATGCCAAAATAGAAAAAGTGGCAAACATTATGCCCAAACGTGGCAAACTCTTTTTAACTCGAATTTTTTAGCAATTATGAAAGTTATTCGAATATTTTGTTTTTATCATAACTTTTTTTCTATTAATGCGTTTCCTACAATTTAAAGCACGTTTTTATTGCCAGTCGTGGCCCTTTCCAACGACACCTCGACTATGACCCAAGCCTTTATAGTTTTCGAGAAAAGTGACTTTCTTTCCAAATATAACGATTTTTG
>OZJO01001607.1:0-14391 GCA_900406225.1 Acrobeloides nanus
CTATAGAGGTATAAATTTCTCTATAGAGAAGAAAAAGTTTCAAAACGCATCTCCTTCGTCAATTTTCATCTGTTTTTGATGATCTTGAGCTTAAAAAATCCTGAAAGCCTATAAAGCATTTCCTATTTTACAACACTACAGATTGACTTTGTCACTTTTTATTTTTTTAAATAGTTTTCTTGCCATCTTTGCAAACACAAAATCAGGCAAAAAGAAATGTTCGCCGCCCGGATTTGAACCTACACTTTCGGAATGGAGTCTAAAAAATCCGCAACTCGGTATTTGCGGAAAAAAGCAGGCTTTAAAATGTTAAAAAGCGCAATTCTAATTATAAAAGCAAAACTTCAATCCTAACATAGTGGAAAAATTATTCTCACTATTATCTGTCCTTATGGAGCAGTGGGTTAGCTTTCATTATTGTGTTTTGTTAGGCCCAGGTTCGATCCCCACTATGACACTTATTTTTTTGCACAATTTTTTTCGATTTTAAAAAAATTTTTAAATCGATTTTTACCCCCAAAAATCGCACTAGGGAACTCTAATTTTTATGTTTCCATAACTACTAGGGCCTATAGAATCAGTTCACGTTGACTTCGAAAAAATCTGGGACTATCACCTCGTGAGTGTCCCTTGTTAGACCTAAGTTTAAGCCTAAGCATAGACCTAAGCCCAAGTACAAAAATTCAGTCGGCCAAGTGACCGGGTCAGCCAAATGACCGGGTTGGCCAAATGACCGGTCGGCCAAGTGACCAGGTCGGTCAAGTGACCGATTTGGTCAAGTGACCGGACACGACAATTTCTAGATTCATTATGAAAGGTCCAAAGCTTAAGCCAAAGCTTAGGCTCAAGCTTAAGCTTAGGCTTAGGTCTATGCTTAGGCTTAGGCCTAGGCTTAATGCTTAGGCTTGGGCTTAGGCTTGGGCTTAAGCCTAAGCCGCTTACGATGAAAACCTACCCAGAGAAATAATCAATAAACTATTAGTTCTTTTTGGCATCATACAAGCAAGAATTTTGCCCACAAAGAATCGAATTCAAATTGAAGTACAAAAATTCGGCCAAGTAACCGGGTTAACCAAATGATCGGGTCGGCCAAATGATTTAGTCAGTCAAGTGATCGGTCGACCAAGTGATCGGTTGGCCAAGTAACCGGATCGGCCAAATGAACGGTCGACCAAGTGACTGGTCGGCCAAGTGACTGGTCGGCCAAGTGACTGGTCGATCAAGTGACCGGGTTGGTCAAGTGACCGGAAATCGAAATTGTATGATTCTACGAATTTAGGTGCCCTATAAAAATTATACTCAAATCCGTTTTCTGCGTCCATCCGACCATCGATACGTACATACATCCGTTATAAAAATTATTTGGCTTTATTAGAATTAAAAATACTACAAATGAAAATATTTCTTTTATTAAATTTGTTTTTGTTTGTTTTATTATTCGAACAAATATTTGCTTTTATAAATTTTATTAAAATTGAAGAAAATCTTGTTGAAACAGCCCAAAATCGCTCTCGACGCTACCTAGATTCTGTAAGTTATATATAAGATAGTTCCTAGACTGACGCGCCTTCGGAGCTCAAAAAGCGCCTCCGATGAGCCGGTTCTCTCATCTCTCATTTCTCTTTTCCCTTCCCCCTCCTCCTTCTCTCTTCTCCTTTGGCGACTTCAGGTTTCGTTGTAACGCAAATTTAAATAAACATATGAAAAATGCGGCTTTTTACTTCATGACATTCAAATTGATATACCATAAATACTGTAAAATACGCCCCGGGGTGTTAATTTTTCAACCCCCTAGAGGGCGCGATTTTTGGTGGGTCTCTTTTTTTCGCAAAATTTCTCAAAAACTGGTGGCGATTGGGGATTTGAACTTACTTGAATTATATTTATTATTGTTATCTGTTCTCTTAGGCATTGAGCCAGCCAGCCACTGAATGAGGCTGCTTCCTCATTACTTCGTTTATGCACATCGGTCTGCACTATTTCACTGTCTACATTCCGGTTTTTATGTGTTAAAGAGTATAATATTGGGTTGTACCATAAGTTTCTGACTTTGTTATTTGCATAGAATTTTTACAAAAATGACTCCTAGGAGGTTTTCTATGCGAGGAATCGATTGTGCGAATTACTGGACCGTGAAAATGCTTCACTGACTCTGATTCAGGGGAAGGGGTGGTGTATGAAAGCGAAAATAAACTAAAATTCCGATTTTCGTCGGAAGACTGGCTGTCTAAGGGTTTTTCTAGGTTGCAAATCGATTGCGCGCATTTTTAAGGTATGAATAAATTATCCTAATACTGATTTAAGCTATTTCCATTATGAAAACTTCTAAGGGAGTATGCCCGTCATAGGGTACCTTCCCGTGGTCAAAATCAAAAAATTCGTTCAGAATTGAGTTCTTATGCCGAAAAACCCCCGAGTACAAAAAATCAGCCGATTTGGGGAACTTTTTTAAATTTCGAATTTTTACCTCTTCAAGGGAAAATTGAAAAAAAATTTTCCGCAGCTCGATAATGCGCTTTTTCCTCGCATAGAAAAACCCCCATAGTCATTTTTGTAAAGATTTCGTGCAAATAGCAAAAGCCAGAAACTTATGATACAACCAAAATTTTGGAAAATTTTGAAAGTATAATTTAGACTGAAGATCTTTATTGTGGTACAAAGGATTTTACTCTAAGCCATGGTAGTTAATTTTTTAGATTTTTAATAAGTGTATTTTTTCAAATTTAGGTTCGAATGGAAAATGGTTAAAAAATAGTTTAACCTATTATATTGGTTCAAATAGTTCTAGTATGCCGACAAATGAAACCAAGTACGTTATTGTTATAGTACCGAGACCGAGCGCTTATAGGCGCTCGGTTTGACACCCATATTGCTCTATGACCTCGGATTTTAATTTTTGGCATCCCTGCGTGGTCGTACATAATTTTTAGACGTCGCTATTGAATTCCCCATGGTCGAAAACCTCCGCATAATCGAAATCAGCGTGTTTTTGAAACCCCGCAGCCACACGTGTACAAACACTCCCCCAAAATTTCGGATCGGAACGCGCGAGAAAAAATCATAAGGGTCCCCCCTTACGATTTTTTCGCGCGCGAGATCATTTTTAGGTCGCGCGTGAGCAAAATTTTTGACAAAATCATAAGGGGGGACCATTATGTATTTTTTTGGCCCGGCTCGCGCTGCGCGCGGGCCCATTTTTTGCTTGCGCGCGACCCCACCCAATTTGGATGGGGTTTGGGGGAGGTTTGTACACGTGTGCCCGCAGCTGAGATCTCGTTACCTCTTTTCGTCAAACTCCGCAAGTTGTTATCAACACCTACGGGGTTTGATGAAACCCCACAACTTTTTATTGCGAGGTAACGAGATCTCAGCTGCGGGGTTTCAAAAACCCCAGAAAACGCTCAGCCCTAGTTAGTATACATGTTTTTTGACATCCTTTTTTATCGATTTTAGAGGATAGGATTCGGTTTTTTTGGTTTTGGGTTGGTCGGTTTCTGTTTCGACTTTATTGGTTTTGATCAATCGGTTTCGGTTTTAGCTGTTCGGTTTCCTCTATGATAATCGGCTACCCCATGTGAGGACAAGGTTTGTTTTTTTTAGCGGCAGGAATTGCAAAAAATTCTGCAACCGGAAACTATTGAATTAAAAATTCTATTTTTTTCGGTATCCGTCAATTTTTTAGGGATGGTATTCGAGCCGCATTCAATCGTTGGTCCGAAATTGTCCCACTAACATTTACTGAAATTGACGATGAAAGGGCTGACATATGGATTGGATTTCGAAAAGGCGAACATGGTGATGATTTGCCATTTGATGGATCTGGTAATTGTTATAACCTTTTCCAAAAAAAGGAGAAGTGTGTGTGTTTGGGCTAACTTTTTTTCTATAAGGGGATTGAAAAGGGAAAAAGAAGAAGTTAAAAAAGAAAAATGAGAGAGGAGAAAGGAGAATCGATCAAATTTCGCCAAAGGCACGTCGGTCTAGGAACTATTATTTAATTTCAATATTTACTTCAGGAAAGCAAATAGCACACTGCTTAGGACAAATGCCTTGTACTGTAATTCATTTTGATGATGCTGAGAATTGGAGATATGTAGAAATGGGAAGATGGTTGTAAGTATTTTCTTATTAAAACCGTTTTATAAAACGTTTATAAACTTCGTTTCAGCTGTACATTTATAAAATGTTGGCCCCCCATAGCCTAGTGGCTAAGGAGCCAGACTATCATCATAAAAATGCGAGTTCGATCCCGTCCGAAGTCAATTCTTTTATCAGTGTACATGATAAAAAATTTTGCATAGGGGTATTTTATGCGCGGAATACGATGGTGACATTATTTTTTCATAAAATTTTTTTAAAATTATAAAATGGCTTCTTAGCCACTAGGCTATGGAGGGCCAACTTTTTTAAAGTATAGAGGTAAACGAAATGTGCGTATACCCGGACTAACTTTGAAGATTAGATTTAAAATACGCTCACGATGTGACACTGTGGAGAGGACAATATCAGGCACGTAGGGAGGTGGCAAGGGGGTCTATTAGACCCCCTCCATCCAATATAAGGAAGGAACAATTACGGCACCAGGGGGTATTGCACAAAATTAAAAGTGTCAAGTGAAAAGTATAAAGTAAAAGTGCAAAGTCGAACAAAAAATGCACTTTTTAGTGTATTTTGTTCAACTTTACACTTTTCATTTTGTGCAATACCCCTTCCCTCCCCCTAGGTCATCTCTTACCCCCAGCCCTTACGCTCGATCTTTACCGGTCTTTCCTTACTCGGACATCCTTTAACGGTTTGTTAGTTTCTCCATCACAGAAATATTTCATGAAAAGTGATGTTCTACAAAGTTGCTATTAAGACCACGAGAAGCAACTTTGTAGAACATCACTTTTTGTGTAAAAATGTAGAGTGTCCGGATAAGAAATAACCGATAAGGGATAACCGGTAAGGATCGACTGTAATGGTAAGGAATGCCCTAGTGCCAACATTATTTTTTTGCCGGATTGTAGCCCATGTTGAGAAAAAAGTATAATTTTTTCGCCTACTTAGTTTCTTTTAAAGAAATTATTCTAAAGTTTTAGATTAATGTCGGAAAAAGAAAAATATAAAACATTTTTAGATATCATCAGCAAGTAGATTTTCTCTCTGTTGCAATGCATCAAATCGGTATCTATGATCAAATTATAACAAGAAATGTAATTTTTTTAAGGTCATGCATTAGGATTAGGGCATTATGATGGATATGCCAATAACATAATGAATAGCAAATATTTAAGACCAGCTAGCAAAAGCGAAGTCTATATTTGGCCGAATTTAAAACCAGATGAAATTAAAGCTGTTAAAGATCTTTATGGTAATATTGAAATATCAGAGTAATGAATAGGATTTTGAACATTGCTACAATGTTCATTTTATGAAAATTTAAAGGACCAGTTCAGTAATTTACAACCATATGAAAAATGATATATTCGGAAAGATCATAAAAAATGGAGCATTTTTTGTTTTTACGGCATGTTCTGAATCGTTGTAGTTTTTGAAATAATGCGTTTGAAATTTGAATTTATGTACAAGCTCTTCGTTGTAATGCACAAACTTTTTTGAATTTTTTGCGGAAAAATTGATTTTTGCATCAATCTTTTAAATTTTCATAAAATGAACACTGTAGCAATTTTTTATAGCTAAATGGGACGGACAAAATGACACCAAAATTATCCAATTTGAACATTGTTTTGGGTTATTGAAACGAAAACATGAATCAGAATTTTCGTTTCAATAACCCAAAACAATGTTCAAATTGGATCATTTTGGTGTCATTTTGTCCGTCTCATTTAGCTATAACAAATTGCTACAATGTTCATTTTATGAAAATTTAAAAAATTGATGCAAAAATCGATTTTTCCTAAAAAAAGTTTGTGTATTACAACGAAGAGCTTGTACACAAATTCAAATTTCAAACGCAATTATCTCAAAAACTACAACGATTCAGAATATGCCGTAAAAACAAAAAATGCTCCATTTTTCAGATTTGAATCAGGAATTCAAACGGCATCAATACACAAACACGTTTATAATTTTTATGCAATTTTGTATGACAAATATCTCCTCAGGGTTGTCGAATTGGATTTACTTCCAAAGTAAAAAGTGGTTGCCCCAATGTGAACTTTCTTTTCCACGTTTGAACAAAAATTCGGTTCTAAAGTGGACTAATTCTTTAAGTCCACCCTTATTAATTAGTACAAAATTAGTGACTTTGAATTTCCAAAATTCTATTTATGGGAGGGGAGTGGGTATAAGCCACTTATAATATATTTTACTTTTTTAAAGGCATTTCTACAGCGTACTCTTATGTTGGGTGTTTTATAAATAGAAATCACCATTTACATAAATGGCCGTTTCTTAACGAAAAACAGTATGAATTCGATGAAGAAAATAGCGTAAATTATTGTGTTCAAATTTGTTCAAGAGATGATTATCGTTATGCTGGTATTTTTCATTTTTAAAATTTAAATTATGCATCGTCCGCTTTTTATGTGTTGAAAATGGAAATCTATGTTTATGTGGAGATGAATTAAATTTTAACTTTCTACGAAACTCTTCTGATGAAACCACTTGCGATGAATACCACTGTCCTGGAAACATCACTGAATTTTGTGGTGGGACACAAGGCACTGCTGTCTATGATACAGCTCCTTCTCAAAATGAGAATAACACAATTGATTCATTAATTGACACAAGAGAAAGTTAGTAGATTTTAAGAATAAATTAAACACTGAGCACCTTCAGGAGCGCCTGCAGCCTTCCAAGCGGAGCTTCCGAGCGGCACTCCTGATCGGTTCTCTCGAAAGGCACTCTTGAGCGGTACTTCCGAGCGGTATAGCGCACAGATGGAAAGAAGGGATGTCGTAAAACCTCTCGCACGGCGCAGGAGGCCTAAAGGGAATTTTTGTATTTCGTCGTCCCCCCTCCGCTCTCGATTTTTAGGGGCCCGGGAAGGCTTAATTACGACCATCTATCAATGTATGCTATAGCGTATTAGTACACTATATGCGTTCTAATACGCGTACTTCGTAAAAAGACGTTAAAAAATTAACCGATTTTTTAATTTTTTTCAACGGGGTACCCCCTCAATTCAGCAAAAGCAGGTGCTTATGGAAAAGTTAAATACCATTACGTAGTGCAGATCACCAGCTTTCCAACGACATCTCGATCGTAAAAATCAGATTTAAGTAAGGTATACAGTGAACGCTCGATAAGCGGGCAAACCTTTAAGGGTGGCCCGCTTATCGAGCGTTCACTGTACTTTGCCAATTAAAACTTTTTGGGAAAAATTGGAATTATAGCCAAATGGCCCATGTGCGTATCTCCGGAACCACGAAGGTTACGAAGCTAATTCCAACGGCGTTTGCATTCACTCACCGAGCATATTAAAAAATAATACTAGTCGGGGTCGGGAGAGAATCTTCAAACTTTGTCGCCTGGGAACTTCAACTTTTCAAGACATCTCTTAAATCTCGGGAAGTACCGCTTGGATTCATTCTCGGAGAAATCGCGAGCGCGTTAGCTCTCGGCCCCTATACTACTTTTTATATAAGAAAATAAAAATTATAATTTTAGATCAATCAAGCTATAGTTCAGCATTATTAATTTTTATCATGAGTATTTTTATTATGGTTGGGATTAGTTTGCTAATTTATCACTTCTTTATAAAAAATAAGTTTATCCAACCTTTGATAATCCAAGCTATTCCAGCTTTGTATGAAACACCTTTAATTAATTTAAATAATTAATTTAATAAATTTTCTCATTAATTTAGGTCAAAATTTTGAAAAAAACAACAGATACCTGGATTTTGGACTTTGGGTCATTGCCCCCCTTCCGCCAGGAAATCCTAGCTACGTGCCTGGCCAAAGGAGAAGGGGAGTCTCCCTCTAACCAATTCGGCAAGGTTCATATTCAATATGGTTCATATTCCTCGTAAAAATTATGGATTTCAACGAGCTCATACGACGAACCCAACCGGTGTTCCCATAAGGTGGACCCATACGAAATCCTATGAGGTGAACCCACAAGGTGAACCCAAAAGAGGACTTCTAGGAAAATTTTTAAAATTTTTCATATTTCTGGGGTTCCCTTGGACGCAGTCGGTGCTAAGCTACTTTCTATTAGTACAGTTCCATCTGGAGCCAGAATTTCCAAAATTAAAGCGTTCTAGTTTCGTTCCAAGAACCTGGACCAAATCCGGTTTTATATTAATTATTTAAACAGGTGAGACAAATCACATAGGTCTAGGCTTAAATTTTAACGCAAATACTATTTGGCCTAATACGACCTGATACTGAGCCTATACAAAAATGATTATTTTTGGATAGAACAAATATGGAGATGAGAATTTCAAAGCCATCTATGGGGCTATTATATATGGCATATTTGTCTTTTTTGAGTTGATATATAGCATTTATTTTAATTTTTCATGAAATCAGGGTGGCACAAAATAATCCGTCCCCAAGTCTAATGAACGTAAGTTCAAATTTTTGTCGAAAAATAAGCTATAGGATTTTCTAGACGGGGAATCGATTGAACGCATTTTTGGAGCATGGAAAAGCTAATTGTGCCGTGAGTGGGGGGAGATTTTTTTGTGTCCCCATTAAGTTGTGTAACAGAGCTCGAACCGGGAGAGAACCTGTCTCCTGGTTTAAAGAGATATTATTTTTCCTTAATTAAAATTCTGAAAATTTATTGGTTCGCCAAACTCTAGTATTTTGGGCACTTTTCTAAAAATTTGTCTCACCTGTCTTCCGGAGTAATTTTATGCGAGGAATCGATTGCGCGCTCTTGCTCTTCCCTGAATTATAGTAAGAGAAGAATTTTCGCGGCTCAGCAATGCTCGCAATCGATTCCTATCATAAAAATACTTCCAGATTTTTTTAGAAAAGTAACCAAAATTCCCTGAATCCGAAATAAAAATTGTTATTGAAGCAAAAATCATCCGAACGAGAGTAAGATAGATACTTTTAATGCTTCAAAATTGAGCGCAATCGATTTCCCACCTAGAAAAACCTATAGACAGAAGGTTTTTGGCGAAATTTTGAATTTTGTTCACTAAAATGGTTGTGACCGGGCTATTTTGCTCCACCCTCTACAATTTATAATTTAAAAGTTAACAACATAGATATGTCCAACAAAGTTGATTTTATGGGCCTAAAATTCATTTTGTTTTTTACATAAAAATTAAATTATGCCAAATAAATCTATAGTTCGTTTCACGAGAAAAGTGCAAAAAAGTAATCATTCCACAGTACAGTGGATAAGGAAGCCGCTCGTCTGATCTGGCAAGTTAAGCAACGTTGGGCCCACAGGTTTAATACCGCTAGGATATAACTTTTGATCTTTAAAACTTTTTTATTTTAGGGTGCAAAAATTTTTGCTCCCTGAAAATCAAAAAATTTTTTGAAAATCAGTTTTGAAAAAATAGTTTACCCTAGCGGGATCGAACCTGCGGGCCCAACGTTGCTTAGCTTGCTAGATCGGGCGAGCGGCTTCCTTATACACTGCACTATGAAACTGTAACTTTTTCGCACTCTTATCATAAAACGTCACCTAACATAAACTATGTCACCTGACGATGAAATTGGTGACTGTTACTCGCCAACACATTGGTGTTAGTACTGTAAAAACATAAAATTATAAATAAGAAAATCATAAAATAGTAAGTGGTTTTTAAGACACAGTCTCTGTAAGAATCACCCATTGGTCAAAGGGTCGCGGGTCAAGGGTCAGGGATTTTTTTTGTGTCCGATAAAATCGATAGGATATTGGTCCCTGATCACGAAATCGAGAGAAAAAAATTCTGAAACATCACCCCTGTGGACCTGGGGGGTAGGGAGGTCAAAAAATCGACTTTTCAGGATCGACTCCGATTCGGATAAAACCGACACCAATCGATTCCTCGACCCCGATTTGAACACAAAAGTGCCAAAAACGACGGCCGGAGACCTCAGGAATCCATACTTAGATCAGGAAAAACGGTTTTTGACCCTAAAAATTTCACAAAAAATGCTCTATCTCCAAAACTACTGCGTAGTCTTTTCTAATTTTTTGCACAAACATTATTCTAAACGTAACTGATACGTAGGAAGCAAAATCAAAAAAAATTTTTTGCATCGTTTAGCGCATAGCTGAAGACACTGTTTGCGACGCAATTTGGGAAGAACCGTTTGAGTGTTAATGTTTTTGGCAATAGAAAATTCCGTTTCGAAAATCCTAGAGCCGATCTCCAAGGTAACGACATATTTTCTTAGTGTCAACGGTTTCTCCGAGGGTTTTTTTTCTTGCCAGGCTATCTTGATCAATTAAATTTTTTTCGAAAATAAATTTTTTATATTTACATCCAAATCAGCGTAGATCAATATTCAAGCATAGATGACTGACACACACTTTAATTGCCTAATAGATATTTTTTGTTGATTTAGACTATAAAATAAGGAACAGGGTATCCCAAAAAGTGGAATTTTCGTGATTTTTTTCATGAATTTTGAATCCGATTTTTTTCTAAAAATGACACCAATAGGGGTAATTTGATGCGGGAAATCAATTGTGTGCACTCCCGAAGTGTGAAAAAAAACACCCACGGGTTTATGAAACGCTTCCTTGGCCCTGATTCAGGGTAGCGTATTGATGCGAAAATAAAAAAATTATGATTTTGACAGGATATCCGACTACCTAGGGTTTTCCTATGCTAGAAATTGATTGCGCGTATTTTCAAAACGTAAAAAACGCTTCCTTGATCCTAAAAAGTGATAAATTGTGATTTTTATAAACTTAAAAAACGTACAGCTACACTGACCCTTTTTCAATTGAATACACCCACCCCTTTCATGAATCAGGTGCAAGGAAACATTTTCACGTTTCGAAATCTCGCGCAATCGATTTCTCGTATAGAAAATACTAGCTAGTCGGATATCTGGTCAAAATCCGACTTTTTTCATTTTCGCTTCAACACGCTCCTTGAACCAGGGTCAAGGAAGCGTTTTTACTCTTTGGGAGTGCGTGCAATCGATTCCCCCACATCAAATTACCCATATACTGATCATTTTTTTAGAAAAAAAATTTCGGATCCAAAATTCATGAAAAAATCACGAAAATTCCACTTTTTTGGGACACCCTGTAAGGTTCATATTCAATATCAGTCCTCACAAAATTTTATATTTCCCAAAATGTTCTATTATTTTATTTACTGAACCAGACCTATGTGATTGTCTAATCTGTTTAAATAATTAATATAAAACACCCAATGGTTCATATCCTTTTTTATAAAAAAAGATCAGGAACGACCATGAAATTGGGAATACATAAAAAGGTCGATTTTCTTCAGATGGGTATTAAAATTGCTCTGGTTAGCCTCTTAATATGGTTCTTGCTTTCGGTTTTATGCTCGTGAGCGTGATTTTGGCGTCAGTGGAAGCAACATGTACTAATGCTAATGCGAAGTAGGTTGAAAACAAATGAGCACCTTGTGACGGCGATAGCTGGTCGAAACCGTGCTTGGTCTAGGTTTTAGGAACTAAACTGTAACCTTTTGATATTGGAAATTCTGACTCCAGATGAAACTATAGCCAGAACTAATAGGAAATAGTTTAGATAACTGCGCCTAAAGGAACCCCAGAAATATGAAATTTTAAAAATTTTCCCTAGAAGTCCTCTTTTTTCGCCGTATGGGTTCGCCTCATAGGATCGCCGTATGGGTCTGCCTTATCGAATCGTCTTATGGATTGGTTGGTCTCGTTGAAATGCGTAATTTTTGTGAGGACTGATATCGAACATGAACCTTAGAGGGTGGCCCAAAAAAGTACAAAGTACACTCTTGTGATTTTTTTGGACTTTCCGCCAAAAAACTTATCATCCATAATGTTGTGGCAAGTGTCTCACTTTACACTCAAACTGTAGAGGGTTCAATTCCATCAGTACTAATTTTTTCTGATAGACTCAAAAAGTTGTTAAAGGAGATCCTTCAAAAAATTGGTTATAGTATTTTTGCCTTTCATTATACCTTGAAACACTATTCACTGAATCATATGGCCGCTGACTCTGGTGGGATCGAACCAGCGATCGTATAGCTCAGTGGATTGAGCTTCAAGTGAATAAAAGAAAGGCAGTCATTCTACTAACTATTTTATGGGGGAAATCTCCTTTGACAACGTTTTTGAATATATCAAAAAAATTTCGTTTTGTCATGATCGAACTTCAATAAGTACAAAATGAAACACTTGCCACTTTCACTATGGGTGTTAAGATTTTCTCTTGTAAGAAAGTGCTACTAAAACCTTGATCTTTTTAGCTGTGCGACTTGGGTACCCAACGGATTTTGCTCCTCATCTTTCTACACATGCGCCCAAAAACAATCTTATTGTGCACTGTCATGCAACATTGGTGGCTGTAGTCCACAAACAACTTGTTCGACCACAGGAACATGTGTAAATAATAATGCAAAGTATAATAATTTTTTTATATTTATACTAATTAAAATTTAAAGCTGTGCTACTTGGGTATCAAATGGATTTTGTACTAGTACGTTTTATACAACAGCGCAAAAATGTAGTTATTGCGCATCCAGTTGCAATCTTTGTAGTACGTGCTCTTCCTCTGTAACAACAACAACCACCACAGCAGCACCAGGTGCAGCACCACCTCCATGTTCCGCGAGTCCATGTAATTTTTAATACAGTCTACCCTCAATAAGACGTCACCACTGGGGACCAGCCTCAAGGTGGCGTCTTATCGAGGTACTATTACACCAGAAAGTATCCGCCGCAGGAATGGATCGGAACAGGTCCACGAATCGGAACCGGAAAAAGGCTTTGCCCCCCCCCAATGCCGGGGGGAGGGCAAAGCCCCTGGGGGCCAGCCCCCGGGGTCGACCCCCTGGGGCCCATTGCTTAGTTCCGGAAGTCGGATCCCGGACCCGGAAGTTGGAAGCGAGATCGGAATTAAAAACTTCCGACTTCCAGTTCCAATTTGGAAAATTTGCACTAAGTTGGAACCGGAAGTCGGAAGTTTTTACTTCCGATCTTCGGTTCCAACTTTCGATTCCGGGATCCGACTTCCGGAACTAAGCAACGGGCCCCTGACTAAACACTTGGGTCGAAGGTGTTGAAGTTGCTTTTTCACATTTTTAGTTTGTCGAAAAAATAATATATAAAAATATTTTAGTTCCTGCATGTAGTTCTTGCACTGGTATTACTCCTTGCGTGGCACCTAAAACTTGTATGTGTGAAGTCAGCGGGACAGCTTGCTGTTAGTTTTTGTCATTTTTAAACAATTTTAACTTTCAATTTTAGGTCAATAGAAAATGNCACTGGTATTACTCCTTGCGTGGCACCTAAAACTTGTATGTGTGAAGTCAGCGGGACAGCTTGCTGTTAGTTTTTGTTATTTTTAAACAATTTTAACTTTCAATTTTAGGTCAATAGAAAATGAAAATTCATAATCGGCATATAAAAATTTCAAACTCCTTGTTTCAAATTTGATGACAAAGTTTCAAAAAGTGCCAATTTTGTCATTAGCTTAAATATGCAAATTTTGGAGACAAGTAAATAATTTTTTTATGGTGTCAAATTTGGCACCAATGACACCACGAAGAAATTATATACTGTCCTCAAAATTTGCATATTTAAGCAAGTGCCAAGATTGACATATTTTGGCGATGTGATACTTATGGACGGACTTTTGCGGACGAGACTTTTGCGGATGGGGGAGGGGGTAAGATGAATAAATGCGCAAAAGTCCCGTCCGAAAAAGTACCATCCGCAAAAGTTCCACAAAAGTACCATCCACAAAAGTCCGTCCGCAAAGGTCCGTCCGCAAATGTCCGTCCGCAAGTATCACCTCGCCCATATTTTGACACTTTGAGCACCACTAATTTTGATTGTTATAACGATTTTTTGAATTTCAATAAAATTTTTTGAACTTCAATAACTTCTCCTAACTTGTCAGATTGGATGGTCGTCTTCTCTATCGACTTCGCTACAGAGCGATCATTTTGGTCTGCAACATCAATGTTTTTGCCTATTCGATGCTTTCGGAGTTAATTTTTCCTAAATTATATTCTCGGAGAAGTAGGCACAAATACAGATTTTGTCAAAGTGCAAACCTTAATAAACAATAAGAGACGGTGTCTCGAAATCTCGAACCAGTCTTGAATGAAGGGTGGCCATAGTAACGAAAATTCAAATCAATTTTTGAAACCGTGGTATACCCTAGGTTTTCGGGGTCTCTGAACACGAATCTGAAGTCCGTTTTTGAATCCGACTTTTTGGTACCCCTGTACGGCAGGTCGGCCTTTTGAACTTTAGGTCAAACTTCAAATGGGCATATCTCTGGCCAGCTAAATCCATA
>OZJO01001608.1:0-28644 GCA_900406225.1 Acrobeloides nanus
ATCGAGTTTAAATCCGTTTCCATCGCCCGATGGCTCATTCGATAGCCCTAATAACGGGATTTTTTTACGATAAAAAAATATTGCGAAAAAAATTTTATTTTGATTTTTTAATCCAAAAATAGTGAAAAATAGGTTTTGAAAATTGCTACCCCATTTCAAAAATTCACCAAAAATCAAGTTTCACTCCAATTCAGTCGCCCAATAGCTAATTCGAAAGCCCCAATCACGAGATTTTTTTAGAAAAAAAAATTTTTTTCAATTTTTTAACCCAAAAAAAGAACGTTTTTTTGAAAAATTAAAATTGCTCCCACATTTTAAAAATTCACCAAAAATCGAATTTAGATCCAATTCTGAAGAACAATAGCTCAATCGATAGCTCATATGACCGGATTTATCATAAAAATAAAATTATCGAAAAAAATTTTTTTCGAATTTTTAGCCCACAAATTAGGGGTACAAATAGTGAAAATCACGGTTTAAAAAAAAAATTAAAATTGCTCCCACATTTTAAAATTCGCCAAAAATCGAGTTTAAATCCAAGCGCTCAAACTTGAATTTATTTTTTGAGATTAACGCATGGGAAAGTTTTTAAAAGTCATTTCGAGTCAAAATTCGATCTCTAAAAAATTCAAAACCATGTCCGAAGCTCAATACCATCGATTTTACGTGTATTTTTTGAATTTTCTAAAAAACGTTCTTTTTTTGGGTTAAAAAATTGAAAAAAATTTTTTTTTCTAAAAAAATCTCGTGATTGGGGCTTTCGAATTAGCTATTGGGCGACTGAATTGGAGTGAAACTTGATTTTTGGTGAATTTTTGAAATGGGGTAGCAATTTTCAAAACCTATTTTTCACTATTTTTGGATTAAAAAATCAAAATAAAATTTTTTCGCAATATTTTTTTATCGTAAAAAAATCCCGTTATTAGGGCTATCGAATGAGCCATTGGGCGATGGAAACGGATTTAAACTCGATTTTTGGCGCCATTTTGAAATGTGGGAGCAATCAAAAAAACAACCTGTACATTCGCAAATGTCCGTGCGCAGATGTCCCTGCGCAGGTGTATATGCGCAAATGACGCTGCGCAAATGTTAGATGCGCAAATGTTAGATTCGCAAATGTGTGTGCGCAAGTGATGCCAACCCCACGAAATAGGAGAACCGCCGCACCTCCATTGAATATTTCATCAGCTTTGAAAATTTTAAAAACGCATTTTCATAACCGGACGGTTGAAAAAATCGTAAGACAGATGTCGATCTAACTCAATCTTTAAAGGAACAGTTCAGTTTCGCAAGATTGTTTTTAAATGAAAATGCACAATTTTTTGAGCATTTTTTGTTTTTACATCATGAAAATTTATAATTTTTGTATATTCCAATTCAAAGTTTTCACTTCTGTGTAACCTGAAATTAATTTAAGTATTGAAGCGATTCTTGCAAATCAAGCAAAACAAATGTGAAATTTTTCTGTGCTATAGGAACGAAAAAATCGATTTTGAAAAACAATATTTTTGACAGTAAATTTTGCTATAGTCGAAAATATTTCTTGCTTTACATGCTCGAAAATCGATTGATCAGAGACACGAGTTATTGAAACGAAAAATTTTCGACGTTTGTTGGAAATTTATAACACTTGTAGTTGTAAACGATCATGCAGGGATTCCCGCCGAATTACAAGTGTCGAAAATTTTCAACAAACATTGAAAATTTTTCGTTTCAAAAACCCGCGTCACTGATCAATCAATTTTTGAGCGTGTAAAACATGAAATATTTTGGATAATACCAATCGATTGCACCCACGAAGAGATCTAAAATGAGTGGTCGATGTCCATCTTTCGGATTTTGAGAAGCGTGTAAAAAATATTGCCTAAAATGCGAATAAAAATGAACATTTTCAGACACTTTTTTTACACGCTTCCAAAAACATACATGGGCAAGGGGGTAGGTCAGAAGACCCAAATGCGATACGTTTGTCGACCAAAAAAAAAACAAATAACTTTGAAAAATGAAACAATAAATGTATCAGGTCGGCGCGAAGCGCCGACCTGCGATACAATTTTTCCCTCATCCATCACACCCAACTGCGACACGTTTTCTAAATTTGACCCTCTTGCGGCGATATGGGATGGGTCAACCCACCCCTTGCCCACGTATGTCCAAAAATCCGAAATAAGGGCATCGACCACTCATTTTAAAGTTCTTTGAGAGTACAATCGAATGGTAGCAAAATTTACTGGAAAATTATTATTTTTAAAAATAGATTTTTTCATTGTTATAACACAGAAAAAATTCTCACTTGTTTTGCCTGATTAACAAAAATTGCTTCAATAATTAGATTACTCTCAGACTACACAATAGAGAAAAACTTTGAATGAAGTTTTCGTTTAGCACGCAACGATTATCGATTTAAAGTTCATTCAAAAAGTGAAATCTTTAATTCAATATTGTCGGGTGCCTATGATATAAAAACAGAAAGAAAAGAAAATGCGACGACATGGTTATATGAGGCATTGCAACAATATGCGGGACCTAATTGGAAGCAAGGAAATCAACACAAGATTTGCCAATATATGACGGCCAAATTTGATGAAAATTACGGAAAACAATGGCAATGTATTACTAGTTCTGATAATTCAAATCAGATATATGGTTCCATTGCAATTGATATAAATGAAGGAAATATCGATTTCCAATTAAGTGATGGTTTAGCTGTATATATTTTTAAATCACCAGGTAAATTTTTAAATACAGGTTGTTTTTTTGATTGCTCCCACATTTCAAAAATTCGCCAAAAATTGCTTTTAAATCTGTTTCCATCGCCCGATGCTCCATCGAACACCCTAATCACCGGATTTATATGAAAAAAAAGTTTTTAACACATGTATGGGGTAAAAAGAAGCGAGAAATTGATATCCGCCGTTATTTTTTGATAGGACCTCGAAAAAGTGGTCGAAATGGTGAAAAATCGATTTTTTATCAATTTTTTGGTATTTTTGATATCAAGAGCGAAAAATCGAATTTTCAACAAGTATTCCAAATCGTCTGAATTTTGTTTTCGGGAGTTTTTGGCCTGGCCTCCGACAAAGATCGGCATTTTTGACCCAGTTGCGGGGGCTTTCAGCCAAAGTGATCTTCACAAAAAATGTAGCTCAGATTCTCAGGAAAATTTTGGTATGTTGAGTTTGGTCTATTTGTACCCAATTTTTTGACTTAAAGTCAATTTATTCTTGAAAAATGGTTATTTTCTGCAAATTTCTTTGAATTTGTAGGGCTTATTCTTTGAAAATGCATAAAAAGTGAAAAAAACGTGTTACATACAAAACCATAAATCAACGCAAAAAACCAATAAGTGCATCGTGTAGGGAGTCATCGGTCCTCTATAATGAAAAAAAGTTTCATCAAAAACGGCTTTTCCTATGAAAAAATAAAGAGGTCGAAAAATGGTCTAAAATTGCACGTTCTTTGTCTGTTATTGGAGCGAAAACCTGAAGGTTATTTTTACAAAAACAGCAAAATAATTAGATATCCTTTATATTATTTTATAGAGATCTAAAAAAAACATAAACGCGCATCTAATCTTTCCAGAATGCTTCTTCCAGTGACGGCGCTAGACCACAGGTTCAGGGGGGGGGGCAAACCCCAAAAAAAAAATTCGAAAAAAATTGGAAAAAATCGAAAAAATTCAAAAAAAATTGAAAAAATTCAAAAAAAATTGAAAAAAATCGAAAAAATTAAAATTTTCTTAAAAGTTCGGAAAAATTCGAAAAAACTGGAAAAAATCGAAAAAAATCGAAAAAATTCAAAAAAAAATTTTTTAAATTCGGAAAAATTCGAAAAAAATTTAAAAAATTAGGGGTGAAAAATCGATTTTTTTGACGAAAAATGCTCAACAATGGTTAAAAATATGTAAAAATTGTTAAACAAATCAATAAAAAATTGTTCATTTTTTTCAAAAATTGCAAAAACATAAGAGTCCCCCTTTATGATTCTCTTTCCCTACACGACGCTCTTCCGATCTCCCCCCCCGTAACGGCGCCACTGGCTCTTCTTCTTAAATTTAGCTTGCTCGTGAACATTGAATCTTTTTATGATTTTTCAATCAAAAAAGTGTAAAAATCATAAAATGGTTTAAATTTAAAAAATACTGGTAGGCAAAAATTCGTCAAAATTTGTAAAATAAATATTAAAAATTAGCAAATATTTTTAAAAAATTTTGCTAAAATTTGAAAAAAATTGATTTTTTTTGTAAAATTTAAAGAAGAAAAAATGTTAACAGATTTAAAAAAAAAATTTTTTTTTTGAAAAAATATGATAAATTTTGTATAAAAAAATTGGTAAAAAATCCAAAATTTTTTCGCAAAAAATGGATCAAAAATCAATCCCAAAATCCCGTGATCCCGGTGTTTAAGCCTCGATCCCGAAATTTCAATCCCGATCCCGAATCCCTCAAACCCTACTGATAGGCCAAAATAAAAAAAGGAAAATAATTTTTTTGCCACCTAATAAAATTAAAAATGCAATAAAAAGTTTTTGTTTAAAATTGAAAATCAGGGTTTTGGCGGGAATTCAAATTCTAAACCAATTCCAAAAAATAGCCAACTTCAAACGCGATTATCTCAACAACGATAACGATTCAAAATTTACTGTAAAAACAAAAAATGCTCCATTTTTCATGAATTTGCCGAATATATATAAATTATGGCAAATTTCGCTAATCTAACATTTTAGACACATGTGTACCCCCACAAAAGTGGCCTCAGCTACCCATTTAGCTTCACCTAGATTTTTTATTTTTTTGGCCAATTAATCGTGCCTAGTATTGGTCTTGCGAAATCCGCTTTCAAACCTCACTGCAAATCCAACCTGAATTTTATAGAGCTATTTTACTGAAAATTTGACACCTGTCCAAAAACGCCTTAATTTGATAAAAATGGCGATATTTCTGGGTAACTGCCAGTTGGTGACATTGCCAGTTGGTGACATAAATTCTCTGCCAGTTGGTGACATAGATTTATGTCACCAACTGGCAATTTATGTCACCAACTGGCAGTTGAGAAAATTGCCAGTTTGTGACATTGCCAGTTGGTGACATAAATTTATGTGATAGCATCCAGCACCCATATTTTTTTAAAATTGCATTTAATCGATTGATTCAAAAACTAACAAGAATTTTGTAAAAAATAAAAAACTAGGGGGTTACTTTCTAAAAATGAAAAATATGCGAATTTCAAAAATGGCTCCAAACCGGCTAATTTTTTGCACTCAGGGGTTTTCGAATATGGGGAACACGATGGTGATATTATTTTTCGACAAAATTTTTTGTAAAAATTAAAAATTAGGGGGTTACCCCCTAAAAATTCAAATTTTTTTTAAAAACATAAATTAAAAAAAAATTTAATTTTTAGAGAGTATCCCCTACAAAATCGAAAATATTTTTTCTTGTAATATTTTATTTTTTTTTGTAATATTTTTTTGGATGTAATATCGAGTATTTTTTGTAATATTTAAAAAAAAACTCTAGGCTTAGGCACCTGAAAAATATAAGATTAGTAATAAGCTCTAGTGGCGAACCACTAAAGCATTTCCATATTCCTAGCCGCCACAACATTTTTAATAGTAAAATCTCAGCATGAAAATAGGGGAACCGCCGCCACTTCGCCGAGGAGCGGCGGCAATGAAATTGGCTGCTTTTTTGCATCTAAATCGGTTATATTAAAGTTTTTTTATAAAACTATCTGGTTCTATACTTGAAATTTTTTTCGAAAATTCTAATGCTCCTCCATTATGATTTCTCAACAAAAATATTGATGTTTGGTCGACGCGCCAACCAAAAAAATAGTCGCCAAAAATTTTTGAGCTTTGGCACCCTTCGAAATTTTTTTCGCACTACGCTATTTGTATATTTTTATCACGTTTATGTTTACTGAAAACATAAACGTGACAAAAATATGAGTGACCCCTAGTATTGCATGAAATCCAAAAATCGATATCGAAATTTCGGTCACTCAAATTCACGAAATCGAAATCCAAAAAGTCGAAAATCGAAATACGAGGTCGAAATTTGAAATCGATATCGAAATTTGGGGTCGAAATTCGAAATCGAAATCCTGATTTCGTTGCATCACTAGTGACCCGCAAGGTGTAAAAATTTTTTTGTCTCCGATTTCGATGATTTTGGTATCAATCGTCTTCTCTCATCGTCCCCTACAACTTTTCTTTTGGCTAGCACAGTTTAAATCACTCGTTCCCGAGATCGTCTGGGCACACTGACAGACAAACATTACACGCTTATAGTAGTAGGATTTCAATATTTTTAATTTCTAGGACGCGTATTTTATGATGTGTATGCTTATTATGGCACAATAGTAGTGTTGGTTTTAGCAGTTTCTATAATTTTATTCGTTGTCTTATTTTCTTGCGGATTTATATCAAGGCAACGTTTAACCATTCAAAATTTTCGACGGCAAAATGAATTGTTGTCTTTAAACCAAGCCATGTTGAACTCTTTAATTGTAATACCGACTGATCAGCTTTATATTGGCAAAGAAAAATTAGGTGAAGGGCAATTTGGTTCAGTCTACATTGGTCACTATATTACCAAAAGAGGGAAAATTAAAGTCGCTATAAAAAATATGAATAATGTAAACGAGCAGGAATTAATCAAAGTAGCTGGAATCATGGCTCGGCTTTCACATATGCATCTAATCAAACTATTTGGAGTTTGCTTGGCCGATGGGGCTAAGATAGTTATTCCACTTCGACCGCTCGGATCGTTGGAAAACTATTTACATACTAATAGGAATACGATAAAATCTAGCTATCTTATTTTATATTGTTATCAAATTTCATTAGGAATGGAATATCTTGCGGAGAGACAAATTGTGCATAGAGATCTTGCAACCAGAAACGTTTTAATGAAAAGTTCAAGTCATGTTGAAATTACGGACGTTGGATTATCCGGACTAATTCAAAACGATATCACTATTCCATCTTCCATGTCATATCGATGGGTGGCTATGGAATGCTTAAAAGACCCTAAAAAGAACTTATACTGTGAAGCAACTGATGTGTGGTCGTTTGGAATTACATGCTGGGAAATATTGACTTTTGCTCAGCGACCTTATAAAGATGTTGTTTTGGATCCATCAAATGTGAAGCAGTCTCTATATAACTATCTAAAGAAAGGCAATAGATTATCTCAGCCAGAAGGCTGCAGTTTAGAACTATATGAAACATTATTACTTTGTTGGGCATCAAATCCTACTTTACGACCTAATTTCAAAACATTGAAAGAAACATTTAATATGTTTGTATTGATTAATACGCATTTTCTGAGAAGATTTGAATGGTTCTTAAGGGAGTGGAGACTGACCAAAATGTAAATATCATTGATTTTTCTCGTTTATGGTTTAAAAGATTGTTAGTGAAGAGTACATATGTGTCTGCAATTAAAAAATTTTAAAACTTTTTCTTCGCTGAGATATGGCGTTTCAAAGATGGGTACCTTGGACACATGTCTGAAAATGAAGCCTAACAGTGAAAACGCTCTAGAACAGTCGGTTTAAAAGATTTTCAAATACGGTCTTTTCTTTTTGTTTGGTATGATTTAGGGCTACAACTTTTATATAAACTGGGATCAGATCTATTCCCATAGAGATATATCAAAATTTTGATTTTGTGTCCTATTATTTATTATATAAGCTTAAAAACATTGAAAATTAAGGTTTTACCCCCAAATTTTTTGTTTTTAGTAATCAGCAATATATGCCTGAACTTTTGGAATACTAAAGAAAAAAAATCATTTTCCGACCCAAAAATCGATCCCTTTGGTTTTAGTCGATTTTAGCCTGGATGTCCAACTTCATAAAGCCTTTCTCAAAAATAGGTTCCTCGATTTTTTTTACTTTTCTTTTATTTTTTTGATACGGTATTGTAGTTACAAAAACCGGGTTTAGTTCCTCAGGCCCCTCTAAATTTCTTTTCAAAACTCGATTTATGTGATTTTGGGGGGGGGTATAAAAAATATAGTAAAAAATCGAAATTTTTGATATATCTCTATGGGAATAGATCTGATCCCAACAAAGTTTATATAAAAGTTGTAGCCCTAAATCATACCAAAAAGTGTCCAAGGCACCCATCTTTGAAACGTCATATCTCAGCAAAGAAAAAGTTTTGGAATTTTTTAATTGCAGTACACATATGTACTCGTCACCAACAATCTTTTAAACCATAAACGAGAAAAATCAATGACATTCACGTTTTGGTCTGGCTCCCCTATTTTAAATATTCTTAGAAAATGAGTCTTAAGAAACCAATATATCTAGATTATAGATTAAGAAAAAGTTTACTTTAGATGACTCAAATATTCACCATGATATATATAAAGATTGTAAAACTAATTCAATAAAAGAATATTTATATAGTAATCCCTACAATGAAAATCGTCTCATAGATGTGATGAAAACGAAATTTTTAGGATTGTAGCTGGAAACAGATTTTACCATCTTCAAGAAAATGCTGTTTTCTTGTATAAAATCTTCGGAAACATAATGTAAACATGCTAATAACTCATACGGAACATCATTTCGAACTTTTTACCTATGGTTCGAATAATACATGACCAAAGGTGGTAATAAATTACCACAGGGATGTACAGAGCGTTCAGTTAGGTCTGCAACATCGATGTTTTTAGTCGTTCTCGCAGCCCCTCTAACGAATTTCTATGCGGTTTTTTTAAAATTGTAGCTGAACAATGGCCGAATAAATACTGATAAAAATTTTCGAATTCCGTTGATCCTAACATTGTCAAAAAAATTACTTTGAAGTTTTCAAAGTCGATTTTCTTCACCTTAACAAAATGTTAGAAATTTAATTTTTTGATGAAAATACAGAGCTTTAGTCCCTCTAACACATGTAAAAAACCGTATATAAAAATTATTTACCAGTGGCGAGATATTTGACTCTGAAGTTGATAGTAAAAAATGAGGCAAAAACAAAATGACACTCCGGAAATCGAACCCTCGACCTTTTGGCTGGCTAGTCGAACGCGCAACCACTACGCCATCACCACATTTTCAGCCTTCATTCAGGTTTTGGGGGCCTCGAATATATCATTTTTTCATATGGTTGTAAATTACTGGACTTGTCCTATAAGATTTCACCATGTTGCACAACATTGTGATATGGAAAGTGCACAGAAATAGCATATAAATATCGATTTTATGAGTTTCCTATTCAATTTTTCGCGTCTTCAAAAAGCACTGACTTCACTTGGGCATTCAAAATTCTTTGTTTGTTTTTCTTATTATGTGAAAAATACAGGGTGTCCCAGTAGGTTGGGACTATCATTGATTTGAGGGTTTCTCGTCATCCAATCGGTCATTTGCGGTTTTCTGACAGACGATTTTGCTTCAGATTCTATAAAAATATTCAAAATTTACGTTTTCTAATATGCGAATTTTTCAGTTTGAAGTTTTTTAAAGCAATTGTTCTCCGTCTTCCTAATAAGGTAGAGATTTGATTTTAACATAATCGGATAGCTTAGTGATACTTCAACAACGTAAAAAACCGTATCAAAAAATCTTTTAACAGTGATGAGAAATAGAATTGTCAAAATTGAGAAAAAAATGATAAAGAATTTAAGGCCGTAGTACGAAATGGTCTCAGCGGCGCAGTAGGTTGTGTGTTTGGCTGTTGCCAGAAAGGTTGCGGTTCATCGCTTGTTCTTTGTTTAAAAAATTTGCCTCCTTGATGAGAAATAGAATTGACAAAATTGAGACCAATTTTTTGGGAAAAAACCGAGCGACGAAGCAGGGCATCGAACCAGTGACCTTTCGGGAAACAGCCAAACACGCAGCCTACTGCGCCACTGAGCCACGTCGTCCCACAACTTTAAATTCTTTATCATTTTTTTCTCAATTTTGGTAATTCTATTTCTCATTACTGTTAAAAGATTTTTTGGTACGTTTTTTTACTTTGTTGGGGCATCACTAAGCTACCAGATTATGTTAAAATCAAATCTCTATCTTATTGAGATGACGAAGAAAAGTTTCTTTAAAAACTTCAAGCTGAAAAACTCGAAATTGCGAATTTTTAATATTTTTATAGGATCTGAAGCAGGATCGTCTGAGCGCTTTCCTACAAAAAACCGCATCAAAAACGACCGATTGAATGACGAGAAACCCTCAAATCAATGATAGTCCCAACCTACTGGGACGCCCTGTAGTTAAGGGAACGTCCAGAAAGTATGTCCGCGTGACAGAGGGTGGGTGGGGTCCGCCGATTTCCTAAAATTTTGTGACATTTTGTGACAGGTGGGTGGGTGGGCCCGAAAAATTTGTGACGTCACAAAGTCCCAGAAATTTTTTGAATGCGTCTTGAATTCAGAAAAACCTAGGTTTTATTGAATTTTCAATAAAACCTAGGTTTTTCTGAAAATCCCGGATTTTCAGAAAATCCGGAATTTTCAGTAAAACCGGTAACATATACATGCTTGAAAAAAATTTATAATATTTCGGAAATTTTTTTTGTCACAGTGACATAAGGGTGGGTGGGTCCTCGAAAATTTTGNTTTTGTGACATTTTGTGACCGGGGGTGGGTGGAGCCTGAAAAATGTTAATGTCACGCGGACATACTTTCTGGACGTTCCCTAACACAATTTTATAATATTTAGTTCCTAAAAACCATGCCCGAAAAACAACCAATCTATATTGATGCAGAGGAATTGAGTGCTCATCGAGATGGTGCGTATGCCCTAAACGGAGTATTGGACTCAACTGAAATAGCTCATCTCCAGAATCAAATGTGGAATTATCTAGAACGGCTAACCAACAATCACAAAGTCCCAATTCGTCAAAATCACCCAAAAACATGGAAGTCCATTGGAGACCTCGAATCTCTCCAGAAAATGCTCTTCCAATCTGGATCCATAGGCCATAATCCCATGTCATGGCATGTTCGTACATCAGAGAAAGTGTTAAAAGAATTTCAAAAACTCCATCAAACCGATCGACTTTTGACCTCGATGGATGGCATGAGCATTATGCTCCCTCCTGAAAAGACAGGCTTTGGCTTTCAAGACCAATCAGGGAAGGTGAAACTCCACACCGATCAAGCATATCGTGATAGCACGATCAATCGTTGGCAAGGTCAAGTGAATCTATTCAAAGTCTACGAGAATGATGGAGCTTTGAGGCTACTAAGAGGAAGCCATAAATTACATGAAGAGTTTCCAAAACACTTTAATCAGATTGATTTTAACAAAGCATTTTTCATTTTGAATGAAGAAGAACTCCAATGGTATAGAGATCGTTTGGATGACGATGCCGATGTTTGCGTGAAAACAGAAGCTGGTTCCCTTCTCCTCTGGACCAGTTGTACCATCCACCAGGGGATGAACCCCACTCGACCAAGGCCACACCCAGAGAATATTCGATGCACTTTATATGTTTGTATGCACCCATTCGATGGATGTAGCTCCAAGCAGATTCAAACCGCCCAGAGAGCGTTTCATGAGCATAGAACGACTGATGGATCCGGAACCAATTTATTCGGCAAATACCATCCGACGTCTAGGCGAGGTAAAAGTTTTCACGTTCCGCCAAACTTGACTAGAACAGAATTGGGGATTGATGAAAAGGTGATTTTGGAGAAGTTCCCCTTTCTTGGAAGAACATGTTCTTGTGTTGATTATACATGTCTTTGTCAATAAATCTTAGCAAATATTTTTTTTGGCACCAAAATTCTGGATTCGGATTCTGAAGGCATATGGCCTAAAGCATCAGGCTTAAAAGGGATGCAGATAATAGGTCATTCTCGGCAAAATTTTTTTTGCCAAAACAGCTTATATAGGGGTAAAATCATGCGACAAATCGATTGCGCGCATTCCCAAAGCTTGAAAATGCTTCCTTGACCCTGATTCAAGGAAATAGATGTGTGTATTGAAGCGAAAATCGAAAATTTTTCCCTCAAAATCATATTTCTGGGGGTAATTTCATGCGGAGAATCGATTGCTCGCATTCCCGAATCTTGAAAATGCTTCGTTGATCCTGATCAGGGAAATGAGTGTTTTGTATTGAAGCGAAAATTTTAATTTTTTTTCTAAAATCATCGTTCTAACTAGGGAACGTTCCCAAGTGATACCAAGCTTTTTTCATAAAATTGTTGTTATTTTTTAGAGGACCGAAAATGATGTAGAATCGCATAAAAATTTTTACTCCATACTTATCTGGTATCGAGGAATTCAGAATTCAAAGTTTGTGCATTGGCTCATAAGGAATTTAAATCTTTTTCAAATTAAGGCCAGGTAGTCTAGTGGATAGAGCAGTAGTCTGATGGCCTGTATGCATAAGGTTCAATACCATTCGTATTGCAAAGGATTTTTAAAATTTTATAAATCTTTCTGCATCGAAGGGTATTGAACCTTACGCATACAGGCTATCAGACTTCTGCTCTATCCACTAGACTACTGAGTTTAATTTGAAATACGATTTAACTTCCTTATGAGCCAATGCACAAACTTTGAGTTCTGAATTCCTCGATACCAGATAAGTATGGAGTAAAAATTTTTATGCGATTCTACATCATTTTCGGTCCTCTAAAAAATAGCAACAATTTTATGAAAAAAGCTTGGTATCACTTGGGGAACATTCCCTAGTAAGGGTTATTTTATGCGAGAAATTGATTCAGTGCATCCCTGAAGCGTCAAAATTTATCCTTGATCATTGTCCTTGAAAAATTATGTTTCTACCACAATGCTTCGGGGATGCGCTGAATCGATTTCTCGTATAAAATAACCCTTAGAACGATTATTTTAGAAGGAAAATCCAAAATTTTCGCTTCAATACAAAGCACTCATTTCCCTGAATCAGGGTCAGGGAAGCATTCTCAAGCTTCAGGAATGCGCGCAATCGATTCCCCACATAAAATTACCCCCAGAACGATGATTTTGAGGAAAAATCCAAAATGTTTCGATTTTCGCTTCAATACACACATTTAGTCCCTGAATCAGAGTCAAACAAGCATTTTCATGTTTGATATCATTGAGTACTTGGATACAAAATTTTGTAATTTTACGTTTGCAGGAAAATGGCATTCTCTCAGTCAAAATAATGTCTTTTTACCTAATTAGGGTGGTGCTGCAATGTATTTGGCGGAGCATGCGCCACATGGAAAAGAGCGTTTTATATCGATTTCTTGTAATCTACTGCAAGTGGAGGGTTTTTGTTGAGCATGATAGTGGTGACCCTATGCCGAGGTGCCATTTTTTGCTAAAACCTGTCTCCGGACCCTTTCATTGTTTTTATCATAACTTTTTTATACAAATGCGTTTTCCACAATTTAAAGCACGTTTTATTGCCATTTATCCCCCTTCTAACGACACCTCAACATGACCCTAGTATGTACATCCCGAAGCTCGATTTTCTCAAAAACGTTTTTTAATATAAAAAAGTCTTTTTATAAGTTAAGTAGAACCGGGGAACCGAGCGCTTTGCGCCCGGAAGGGAGAAAAAGTTTGAACTCGGTTATGCTGCAAACTCGTAAGCGGTCATTTGCATACCTAGGGCGTGACCCAGGTTGACCAAGCTACAGCATTTCCGACCAATTTATCTAATATACCTCTAGGGTACTCCCGAATCGTCAATCTCTTGTTCCGGTGTTGGCAGTCCATCAGGCTAGGACTCAATTGGAGAAAACATTTTTCTCGGAGATAGGGCCGCAATCTACACCTCCTTTAAGACGCATTTTCTAAGAATATTTAAAGTAGTCAGGATAAAATGTGAATGTCATTGGTTTTTCTCTTTTATAATTTAAAAGATTGTTGGTGACGATTATAATGTATGTTGCAATTAAAAATTCCAAAACTTTTTTTCGCTGAGATATGGCGTTTCAAAGATGGGTGCCTTGGATACATGTCTGAAAATGGAGCCTAACAATAAAAACGCTCTAGAACAGTCAGTTTAAAGATTTTCAAATACGGCCTTTTTATTTGTTTGGTATGATTTAGGGCTACGTCTTTTATATAAACTATGTTGGGATCAGATCTATTCTCATAGAGATATATCACAAATTTCGATTCTGAGATCCTTTTTGCGTCAGGACCTATTATGACGGGTCACTCGAATTCACGAATTGGGGGGGGGGGGAATGTGAATCCCAGGCTCGATCCACGATCACCCCTCCTCAAAGCACATTTACCCCTCTCAAAAGCCGAGTTCCGAAGCTAACTCTTAGGGCCGGTTCCCGAAAAAGAGCCCACCAGATCCTACTTCCCCCACCCCCATGATCAATCCCCGAACATCCTTCTATCAAGACCGATTCACTCTTCTCCAGAGTCGTCCCGAAGCCGAATCGAGACCAGGTCGATCCCCAAACAACCACAATGTCGATTTATTCCTCAACAGGATTGATCTCGAGCCCATCAGGGTCGATTCTCCAACAAAACAAAGCATCAAAATTTTTTGTTCATATTATAAGTTAGACCATGAATATCGATCACACATGGGCAAGGTCTTTCGTAAAAATTTACAATATTACATATTTTTACACAATACACTCGAAATTGCCGACTTTTTTGAGCGAAATACATTTTTTGTTGGATGACATGTATTTTGGCCGCAGCTTAGCGGCAATCAATACTACATATTTTTAACTTTTTTGACGGAGACTACTACACGCCTTTCGTATACGAAAGCTTGCCCTTGTTTGATATCGAAAAATGTTTTTGTTCATTTTGTAAGTTAGATCATGAATATAGATAAAGACTGCGAAATAAAAGTTTGAAAATCAGTTCTCAAAAACACTTTAACCATCCATTACAATAATCTTAAAGACAATTTTTGATTAGGTTTTACTTATTCTCTTTTTTGCTGTGTATTATGAGAAAACCCAAAGAAGATATAACTTTGTACTATTACAACAAGAGAAATTTACACTTCTCATTTATTCGGCCATTTCTTACACGACGAGTGAATGTTGGCTCAAAAATTAAAAGATGAGTAATTTAATGACAAATAAAAAGAAGAAAAAACACACGCCGAGTGTTGAATTTAATTTTTTGTAATGGCAAATTTTACTCGCCGTGTAAACATTCGTCATCAAACAAAACTAGATGAAAAAACAAAACTTGATGAAAACTTGCTTTTAAAATCTCATATATAAAGGGCGTTTAAGAAAGGAAAGTAGAATAAGATTATTCAGTAATATCTATAGTCTGGTATTTTCAATTGTTGAACAACATGAAAGAAATCGAAATGGAAAATATAATATTAGATGCAGATTTACTGTTAAAAAACACACAGTTCAAAGACGTCACAAAATCGGATGCTAGTTTAATAGGATCTGATGTAATTGTGATAAAGAAGAAATATTTTTATTTGTTTCTTGGATTAACAATTTTATGGATATTCACATTGACTATTTCAATTATTTATAATTTGCAAACTGTGAATAATGAATGTTCAAGTACTGTTGAAAGTTACACTCGAAGGTATAAAAGAATGGATCAAGCAAATGCATCGGATATAAATATACCGAAGGCTGAAAATGCTTCATTAGACTTGAATACTTTGTGTCACAATTTAACAAGTAAAATTCGATTATTTCATTGATTAAAGGACCAGGCCACTCAGATACAATCCTATGAAACAATGATATATTCGGAAAGATCATGAAAAATGGAGCATTTTTTGTTTTTACGGCATCATCTGAATCGTTTTCTCCATTGAGATAAATGCATTGGAAAATATGAATTCGTGTACATGTTTTCGTTGTAATAATCAAACTGTTTTGAATTTTTTGCTTTAAAATCGTGAAAAAATAACATCAATCGACAGAGAATTTTATGCTGAACAACTTTGCTAATTGAAGTTTGCGTAAAAAATTATTTTCTCCAAAAAAATCCAAAATAAGTTTAAATTCATGCAGGGTTTTAGTTTCATTATACAAAAATTTAAACTTATTTTGCATCTTTGATCGGAGAAAATAATTTTTTACACAAGCTTAGATTAGCAAAGTTGTTCAGCGTAAAATTCTCTGTAATTGATGCTATTTTTTCAAGCAAAAATTTAAAACGGTTTGATTATTACAATGAAAACATGTACACAAATTCATATGTTCAAATGCATTTATCTCGATGGGGAAAACGTTTCAGATGATGCCGTAAAAACAAAAAATGCTTAATTTTTCATGATCTTTCCGAATATATCATTGTTTCATAGGATTGTATCTGAGTGACCTGGTCCTTTAATAACAATTCAATTTTGATTTAGATAATTATCGTTTTAACGTTCATACAAAAGAGGACATTTCTAACGCTATTAGTTCAGACAGTACGTTAAGTAAAGAAAGCAGAGAAAATGCGACTAATTGGTTATACGAGGCTTTAAACATGTACGCTGGAGATAATTGGACACAAGGAAACCAAGAGAAGATTTGCGATTATATGCGTCCTAAATTCGATGAAAATTATGGGAAGTATTGGCAGTGTATGTCTAGTTCGGATAATTCGAACCAAATATATGGATCAACAATTTATGATGCAGATGTTGGGTATATACAGTTCGATCTAAATGATGGTTTATCTGTATATATATTTAAACCTGCTGGTAAATTTTTCTATTAGGTCGGAACATGCAAGGTTGTCCCATAAGTTTTTGGCATTTTGGGATAGATAAGATTGTTTTGTTGATATTTCCTCAGGGAAAGCGTTTTATGGGCTGATTTCCTAGAGATAATCATTTTCAGGTATAGCGAAAATTTTGGTGATATTTTCAGCGACCTCCAAATTTGCATATTTCGAGTCTTCGAAATTAAATAAAATATAGTTGAAAAATATTTCCGTTTACACCGAGCGAAGTTGCTTGAAACAAAATTTCTCAGGAAAGAAAGTTATTGAAATGAAAACTATCGTAATTTTCGGTAAACATTAAAAATTTTTTTCAACGGAAATATTTTCGTTTGAATAACTTTCTTTCCTGAAAAACTTTTTCGTTGTTATCATGCGATGTAAACAGAAAACTTTTTTCGACTATGAACAAGTCTCAGCACAAAAATCTTAAAAATTCGATATCTTTATTGAATAATCCGTTTTGGATAAAAGTTTTTTTCATGATGGGGATAATCAAATTTGAAGCAATTTCAAGATATCGATTTTTACCCCCAAAATATTGAAAAGTTAGCTGAATTATAAGCAATTTTTAAAAATTCTGGTTGAATCAAATAAATTTTTAGCCAAAATTGCCATAAAATTCTGCATCGATTCCTAAAAAATTTGGCGAAAAAATTATTATGGAAGGTTCTAGGATTCAATATTTGAAAAATGACTGTTTCAGGGTACCCTAAAAAACCCTAACGAAGAAAATTCGATATCTTGAAAACTATAAAAGATCGCTTAAAAAACTGATAAGTGCATATTATAGAGCATCATTGGTTCTCTATAAATCAAAAAAGATTTCATCGAAAACGGATTTTCCTCGAAAATATAAAGGATCGAAAGTTAGAACAAAAACATGACGATTTGAAGATATTTTTAAAAAATTCATCACAGCGAAAACCTGAAGTCGCCTGAATTTGAAATTTGCGTAGAAATTTTCTTCATACACTCTTCTCTAATAATGAAAACCGCGTCGAAAAGGAAATTGTGATATTTGATAAATAGGCATTTATTTTAAAAAAATCGATTTTTGACCCTTTAAAGGGGGGGGGGTGACATTTATGGACTAATCAAGAAAAAATTTTTTCCTAAAAAGATCATTTTTAGGGGTAAAATCACGCGAGAAATCGATTGCGCGCATCGCCAAAGCGTGAAAATGCTTCCCTGACCCTAATTTAAGGAAAAATTGGGTTTTTGAAGCGAAAATTGTCAAGTTTCGCTTCAAAAACACAATTTTTCTTGAATCAGGAAAGCATTTTCACGCTTTGGCGATGCGCGCAATCGATTTCTCGCACGATTTTACCCCTAAAAATGATCTTTTTAGGAAAAAAATTTTTCTTAATTAGTCCATAAATATCACCTTCCTTTAAACAATTTTTCGAAAAAATCGCATATTCATCATTTTCAGGACGATTTTCTGCAAATATTAAAAAAATATAATTAAATAAATGTAGAGAAATTTGGGCTTAGAGAAAGAGTCCCCAAAAGTCGCTTATTCGTTTGTTGATTAAAGAGGCTGGCGGCTGCACATTGGTCAAAAATGGGGGATCACCGGCGGGGAATTGAACGTGATGACATACCTATAAATCGGATGTTATACAGTATTATGTCTAGGCCTTTTATCCACTTAGCCATTTATCCCTTCATCAAATGCAGCGTTCTATCTTCTACTCTTTTCCATTATACTCTGTTATGACCTGATAGACCAAAATAAAAAAGGGAAATAATTTTTTTGCCTCTAATAAAATAAAAAATGAAAAAATGCAATAAAAAGTTTTTGTTTAGTAAGCAACGATTATCGATTTAAAGCTCATTCAAAAACTGAAATTTTTGATTCAATATATTCGAATAGCACTATAAAGACAGAAAGAAAAGAAAATGCGACGACATGGTTATATGAGGCTTTGCAACAATATGCGGGGCCTAATTGGGAGCAAGGAAATCAACACAACATTTGCCAATATATGACGGGAAAATTTGATGAAAATTACGGAAAATATTGGCAATGTGTGACTAGTTCCGATAATTCAAATACAATATATGGTTCCATAACAGCTGATACAAATGAAGGGGATATCGAGTTCGATTTAAGTGATGGTTTAGCTGTATATATTTTTAAATCACTAGGTAAATTTTTAAATACAGAAAGTTTTTTTTATTTCTTCCATATTTCAAAAAAATTCGCCAAAAATCGAGTTTAAATCTTTTTCCATCGCCCGATAGTCCAATCGAACACCCTAATCACCAGATTTTTTTAGAAAAAAAATTATTGAAAAAAATTTATTTTCGATTTTTTAGTCCAAAAATAGTGAAAATCACGATTTTTTAATTGCTCTCACATTTCAAAAATTTGCAAAAAATCGAAAATAAATTTTTTCAATAATTTTATTTTCTAAAAAAATTTGGTGATTAGGGTGTTCGATTGAGCTATCGGGCGATGGAAATAGATTTAAACTCGATTTTTGGCAAATTTTTGAAAAGTGGAAGCAATCAAAAAAACAACCTGTAGTAAACTTTCATAATTTAAAACAAGCACAAAGTAGGGATCCAAACCGATAAGTGCATCGTGTAGGGCATTATTGGTCCTCTATAATAAAAAAACTGTTTAATCGAAAACGACTTGATGAAAAATAGAGGAATCGAAAAACGGTCTAAAATGAACGTTTTTGGTCTGTTATTTCAGGAAAAACCGAAGTCACAGGATTCCGAAATTGCATTAAAAAAACTTTCTCATACCTGCTTCTATAGTTCTGAAAAAATAAAAAAATGCAATTAAAAGTTTTTGTTTAGTAAACAACGATTATCGGTTTAAAATTCATTCAAAAAGTGAAATTTTTAATTCAATATGGTCGGCTAATACTAATATAACGACAGAAAGAAAAGAAAATGCGACGACATGGTTATATGAGGCTTTGAAACTATATGCGGGACCTAACTGGAAACAAGGAAATCAACACAAGATTTGCGTATATATGGCGGACAAATTTAATGAAAATTATGGAAAAATATGGCAATGTGTAACTAGTTCCGATAATTCAAATACAATATATGGTTCCCTTGCATATGATACAAATGAAGGAAAGATACATTTCAAGTTAAGTGATGGTTTAGCTGTATATATTTTTAAATCACCAGGTAAATTTTTAAATAATAAACTTCATAATTTAAAACATGCACGAAATAGGGGAATCGCCGCCACTTAGCCGAAGGATGGCGGCAATGAAATTGGACGTTTTTTTGTATCTAAATCGGTTATATTTCCACGTTCTTGGCGTGGTAATAATCCGAGTTCCAAAAAATGAGAGCTATCACCTATCGGTAGTCCCTACGACTGTTAGTCGGATGGCAAACAAGTGTTGAGTAGTGGAACAGTGTGAGTAGTGGAAAATACACCGTCAAGTATTTACCAACTAAGGGGCATCAGTTGTAGGTCTCGGTAGCACAATGATAGTGCACTTGGACCGTAGCCAAGAGGTCCGGGTTCGATTCTCGGTCGGGTCCGAAAACTTTTGCTCAATTGCATATTAAATCAGTTATATTAAAGTTTTTTATAAAACTAACTGGTCCTATACCGATTTTTGACTATTTGAAGTTTAAGCAAATGTCGTTAATGAAAAAAATACGATTTAAAATTAAAAAATGCAATAAAAGGTTTTTTGTTTAGTAAGCAACGATTATCGATTTAAAGTTCATTCAAAAAGTGAAATTTTTAATTCAATATGGTCGGATAGTACTATAAAGACAGAAAGACAAGCAGATGCGACGACATGGTTATATGAGGCGTTGCAACAATATGCGGGACCTAATTGGAAGGAAGGAAATCAAAACAAGATTTGCCAATATATGACGGGAAAATTTGATGAAAATTACGAAAAACAATGGCAATGTATTACTAGTTCCGATAATTCAAATACAATACATGGTTTCATAACATATGATACAAATGAAGGAATGGTCAATTTCGATTTAAGTGATGGTTTATCAGTATATATTTTTAAAGCAGGTAAATTTTTAAATAGTAAACTTTCATAATTTAAAACATGCACGAAATAGGGGAACTGCCGCCACTTCGTCAGGGGCGGCGGCAATGAAATTGACTGTTTGTTGCATCTAAATCGATTATACAGTCGAGCCGTTTAACACTACGGCCACCTAGATTTGAACTTTCGAGATATCGTCTCTTAAATCGGATTTCTTCAAATTTTGAGTTCTATATTTCGGATTCTAAACTTTAGATCATAGCGAAAAAATTTTGATACCAGAAAGTAACGCTAATCGATATATAGCACATTATGGTCGTAATAATAGGAAAAAAATTTCTAAAAATTTGATCATTTTCAATGATTAGAAGCCATATCCCATTCTAGCTTAACTGTGTGGATAGGGGGTCTAAAAAATTCAATAAAAATTTTTGTTTAGTAAGCAACGATTATCGATTTAATGTTCATTCAAAAAGTGAAATTGTTGATTCAATAGTCTCGGGTTTTGATGATATACAAAGAAATGACAATGCGACGACATGGTTATATGAGGCTTTACAACAATATGCGGGACCTAATTGGGAGGAAGGAAATCAACACGAGATTTGCCAATATATGACGGACAAATTTGATGAAAATTATGGAAAAGAATGGCTATGTATTACTAGTTCCGATAATTCAAAGACAATATATGGTTCCCTTGCATATGACACAAATGAAGGAAAGATCTATTTCGCGTTAAGTGATGGTTTAGCTGTATATATTTTTAAAGCACCAGGTAAATTTTGATATAGTAAACTTCCATAATTTAAAACATGCACGAAATAGGGGGACCGCTGCACCCTCTCCGAATATTTCATCATCTTTGGAAATTTTAAAAACGTATTTTCATAACCGGATGGATGAAAAATCGTAAGACATATGTCGATCTAACTCAATAAAGGGCCAGTTCAGTTTCGCAAGGTTGTTTTAAATGAAAATGCACAAATTTTGAGCATTTTTTGTTTTTACATCATATGTTGAAAATTTGTAATTTTTGTATATTCCAATTCAAAGTTTTCACTTCTGTATAACCTGAAAGTAATTTAAGTATTGAAGCGATTCTTGCAAATCAGGCAAAACAAATGTGAATTTTTTCTGTGCTATAGGTACAAAAAAATCGATTTTGAAAAACAATATTTTTGACAGTAAATTTTGCTATAGTCGAAAATATTTCTTGCTTTACATGCTCGAAAATCGATTGATCAGAGACACGAGTTATTGAAACGGAAAATTTTCGACGTTTGTTGGAAATTTATAACACTGTAAACGAACACGCAAGGATTCCCGCGGAATTACAAGTGTCGAAAATTTCCAACAAACATTGAAAATGTTTCGTTTCAAAAACCCGCGTCACTGATCAATCAATTTTTGAGCGTGTAAAACAAGAAATATTTTGGATAATACCATCGATTGCACTCTCACGAAGAGATTTAAAATAAGTGGTCGGTGTCCATCTTTCGGATTTTGAGACATGTGTTGCCTAAAATGCGAATAAAAATGAACATTTTAGGACACTATTTTTTATACGCTTCCGAAAATCTGAAATATGGACATCGACCACTCATTCTAAAGCTCTTTGCGAGTACAATCGAATGGTAGCAAAATTTACTGGAAGAATTATTATTTTTAATAGATTGTTTCATTGTTAAAAAATTCTCACTTGTTTTGCCTGATTAACAAAAATCCCTTCAATAATTAGATAACTTTCAGTCTACACAATAGAGAAAAAATTTGAATGAAGTTTTTGTTTAGCAAACGACGATTATCGATTTAAAGTTCATTCAAAAAGTGAAATTTTAAATTCAATATGCTCGTATTGTACTAATACAAAGATAGAAAGAAAAGAAAATGCGACGACATGGTTATATGAGGCTTTGCAACAATATGCGGGATCTAATTGGGAGCAAGGAAACCAAAACAAGATTTGCCAATATATGACGGACAAATTTGATGAAAATTACGGAAAACAATGGCAATGCATTATTAGTTCTGATACTTCAAAGACAATATATGGTTCCGTTGCAATTGATACAAATGAAGGGGATATCTATTTCATGTTAAGTGGTGGTTTAGATGTATATATTTTTAAATCACCAGGTAAATTTTTGTTGTGACCTCAAGTTCGTTATGGTGGTATATTTCTATCAGCAGCCGACTCTTATAGTCTGTTTCAACTTTTTGAGATGTTATCGAAACTTCCCAACCCCAGTTTTGAGCGATTCCATCCGATCTGGCAAGTTAAGCAACATTGGGCCCGTGGGGTTCGATTCCCGGACCTAATTTTAGTGATTCAAAAAGTTGTTAAAGCAAATTCCCCTTAAAATTACATGAAAAAACTGTCCTATCATTATTTTTCGATTTTGACATCTATGAAACCCTGTATCATAAGGCTCAGATTCGATCCCCGCTAGTGGAGAAATGTTTTTGTACTTTTTTATTTTTTGATAACTTTCTACTCATTTAGGCTTTTGCATGACAGGAACTCGATTTTAGCATTATTTTTTCAGCAGAATATTTCTTGTTTTTCACGCTCAAAAATTGATTGATTAGTGACGCGGGTTTTTGAAACGAAAAATCCCGAATCATTAAAAACCCTACTGATAGGCCAAAATAAAATAATAAAAAGAAAAAATAAATAAAAATGCAATAAAAAGTTTTTGTTTAGTAAGCAACGGTTATCGATTTAAAGCTCATTCAAAAAGTGAAATTTTTAATTCAATATGCTCGAGTTGTGCTTATATAAAGACAGAAAGTAAAGAAAATGCGACTACATGGTTATATGAGGCTTTGCAACAATATGCGGGATCTAATTGGGAGCAAGGAAATCAAAATAAGATTTGCCAATATATGACGGCCAAATTTGATGAAAATTACGGAAAAGAATGGCAATGTATAACTAGTTCCGATAATTCAAATCACATATATGGTTCCATTGCAATTGATACAACTGAAGGGGATATCTATTTCAAGTTAAGTGACGGTTTAGCTGTACGTATTTTTAAATCACCAGGTAAATTTTTAAATAGTAAACTTCTATAATTTAAAACATGCACGAAATAGGAAACCCTGTTGTGGAAGTTCCTAGAGCCCTACAAAATAGAAATTAACTTTGAATGAAGTTTTGTTTAGTAAGCAACGATTATCGATTTAAAGTTCATTCGAAAAGTGAAATTTTAAATTCAATATGCTCGGATTGTGCTGATATAAAAAGAGAAAGTAAAGATAATGCGACGACATGGTTATACGAGGCTTTGCAACAATATGCTGGACCTAATTGGGAGGAAGGAAATCAACAAAAGATTTGCCAATATATGACGGACAAATTTGATGAAAATTATGGAAAACAATGGCAATGTATAACTAGTTCCGATAATTCAAATAACATATATGGTTCCATTACAATTGATAAAAATGAAGGAGATATCTATTTCAAGTTAAGTGATGGCTTAGCTGTATATATTTTTAAATCGTCAGGTAAATTTTTGTTATGACCTCAAGTTTGTTGTGGTGGTGTTTTAAAGAAGAAAAAATGTTGACAGATTTTGAAAAGAAAATTTTTTGAAAAATATGCTTAATTTTGTATAAAAAATTGGTAAAAATCCACAACTTTTCGCAAAAAACGAAACAAAAATCAATCCCGAAATCTCGGGATCCCGCTGTTAAAATCCCATGATCTCGGATTCCGATTTTTGAATCCCGATCCAGAAATTTCAATCCCGATCCCGAAGCCAAATACCTCCAACCCTATTGATAAGCTAAAATAAAAAAGGAAAATAATTTTTTTGTTACCTAATAAAATAAAAAATGTGATTAAAATTTTTTGTTTAGTAAGCAACGAGTATCGATTTAAAGCTCATTCAAAAAGTGAAATTTTTAATTCAATATGGTCGGCTAACACTAATATAAAGGCAGAAAGATTAGAAAATGCGACGACATGGTTATATGAGGCTTTGCAACAATATGCGGGACCTAATTGGGAGCAAGGAAATCAAAACATGATTTGCCAATATATGACGGCCAAATTTGATGAAAATTATGGAAAACAATGGCTATGTATTACTAGTTCCGATAATTCAAAGACAATATATGGTTCTATTGCATATGATACAAATGAAGGAAGGATCTATTTTAGGTTAAGTGATGGTTTAGCTGTATATATTTTTAAATCAGGTTAATTTTTTGTTATGACCCCAAGTTCGCTGTGATGTTGTATTTCTATCAGTAGCCGACACTCGTTGAGAAAATCGTACCTGAAAAATATAAGATTAGTAATAAGTTCTAGTGGCAAACCACTAAAGCATTTCCATGTTCCTAGCCGCTACAACATTTTTAATAGTAAAATCTCAGAATAACATAAAAATAGGGGAACCGTTACCACTTCGCCGAGGGGCGGACAGACAAACATTACGCTCTTATAGTAGGATTACAATAAGTTTAATTTTAGTACGCGTATCTTATGATGCATATGCTTATTATGGCACAAAAGTAGTGTTGGTTTTCATAATTTTATTCATCGCATCTATCTTATTTTCTTGCGGATTTATATCATGGCAACGTTTAACCATTCAAAAATTTCGACGACGAAATGAATTGTTGTCTTTAAACCAAGCCTTGATGAACTCTTTAATTGTAATACCGACCGATCAGCTTTATATTGGCAAAGAAAGATTAGGTGAAGGGCAATTTGGTTCAGTCTACATTGGTCAATATATTACCAAAGGAGGGAAAATTAAGGTCGCTATCAAAAATATGAATAATGTAGGCGAGCAGGAATTAATCAAAGAAGCTGGGATCATGGCTCGGCTTTCACATATGCATCTAATCAAGCTATTTGGAATTTGCTTGGCCGATGGGACTAAGATAGTTATTCCACTTCGACCGCTCGGATCGTTGAAAAACTATTTACATGCTAATCGAAATAAGATAAAATCTAGCTATCTTATTCTATATTGTTATCAAATTTCATTAGGAATGGAATATCTTGCGGAGAGGAAAATTGTACATCGAAATCTTGCAACCAGAAATATTTTAATGAAAAATTCAAGTCATGTTGAAATTACGGACTTTGGATTATCCGGACTAAATCAAAACGATATCACTACTTCATCTTCCATGCCATATCGATGGGTGGCTATGGAATGCTTAAAAGACCCAAAAAAGAACTTATATTGTGAAGCAACTGATGTGTGGTCGTTTGGAATTACATGCTGGGAAATATTGACTTTTGCTCAGCAACCTTATGAAAATGTTGTTTTGGATCCATCGAATGTGGTGCAGTCTCTATATAACTATCTAAAGAAAGGCAATAGATTATCTCAGCCAGAAAGATGCAGTTCAGAACTATTTGAAATATTATTACTTTGTTGGGCACCAAAGCATACTTCACGACCTAATTTCAAAACATTAAGAGAAACATTTAATGAATATAATAATACCCAGAATCGTTTTGTATTGATTAAGACACATTTTCTGAGAAAATTTGAATGGTTCTTAAGGGGGTGGAGATAGGCCAAAATGTAAATGTCATTGATTTAGTTTATATAAAAGTAGCCCTAAATCATACCAAACAAATAAAAAGGCCGTATTTGAAAATCTTTTAAACTGACTTTTCTAGAGCGTTTTTATTGTTAGGTTCCATTTTCAGACATGTATCCAAGGCACTCATCTTTGAAACGCTATATCTCAGCGAAGAAAAAGTTTTGGAATTTTTTAATTGCAGCATACATTATACTCGTCACCAACAATCTTTTAAACTATAAAAGAGAAAAGCCAACGACATTCACATTTTATCCTGACTCCCTACTTTAAATATTCTTAGAAAATGCGAAGGGGGTGTCGATTGCGGCCCTATCTCCGAAAAAAATGTTTTCTCCAATTGGCTGATTTTTAGTACTTGGGGGTTTTTGGGTACGAGAAATCGATTGGCACAAGTCCCGAGTTTCGAAAAATTTTTTGTAACCCCTTATTGGGGTACCCCATATTAAAAAATAAATTTTTTCAACTTGGCTCCAAATTGGCTGATTTTTGTTACTTGGAGGCTTTCGGGCACGTCAAAAGATATACTCAAAATAGAAAAGTGTAAAAAACCTGCGGAAGGTCCAAATTGTCCAAGGGTCAAAATGAACCAAATTGTCCAAGAGTCAAAATTTTAAGGACCAACTTGGCAAGGACGAATTGTTGAATTTTCTATTTTTTATAACTATAAAAAATTATATCTTGCTTAAGAACCCATAAGAAAAAATTTTTATTTTTACAATATAAATTATTTTTTCTCGATTAATTGTCATGCGCCTTCGATGACAATTCGCTATCAATAACTTTCATCTAATCACAAGACAAAGAAGTTTTGTATACAAACAGGTTTCAAATCATTTAATTACAATCATGTACGAGAACAAAGTCGAACAATATATTTGAGGGATCCGATCAATTTTTTACAATTTTATTCAAGAGGGAGGATTTCCATTTGCGGGCCACCGAAGCGGGGTGCATGTATAATTGTGACCCTAAGGGCGTAATTTTAAGTGGAAACATGGGGTTGTATTCTCCCAAGCATAAAAAGTCAAAAAAATCCCTTTGGTCCCTTTTTATGATTTTGTAAAAAAATTTGTCTATTAAATAAGTATTCCTGAGATCTTCATTACACAGAACAAGCACATATGGAGTGGGGGGGGTTGCCAGATGGGTTGTTGATCTGAGTGACAAAACCTTACTGTCTTGATTACACTTAATGGATAATGGACAAAAAACTTATTTAGATTAAAAGTGTAACCCAGCCATAGTAATTTCACAAATTTTTGGGTTACAAAAAGCTTGTCTGGGTTATATTTGTAACTCATGGGTCACAATCTGGCAACTCTGAGTAAAGGAGGATCAATTGACTCCCACCCAAAAAATATACAGGATGTCCAAGCACAACCTGAAAGGTTTCAAAAATTCATATTCCGGCGAAAACAAATTCTTTTTCAGTGCAGTCTTTCACAACGTTTCGAGAATACGGATCCGAGGTCCTTTTTGCGCCAGGACCTACTATAATGAGATACTCGAATTCGCGAATTTGGGGGTTGTGAATCCCAGGCCCAATCCACGATCACTTCTTCCCAAAGCACATTCATCCCTCTCATGAGTCGAGTTCCAAAGCTAAGGGACGATCCTCGAAAATCCCCCAAGACAGATTCCCCTCCCAGGGCCGAGTCCCAAAGCCGACTCCGAGAAACAGGGCCGATCCCCTATCCCCAAGAACGATCCTCGAACATCCCTCAAGACCAACTCGCCTCTCCCCAGGGCCGAGTCTCGAAGCCGACACCGAGCCCCAGAGCCGATCCCCTATCGCCAGGACTGATTCCCGAATACCCTCCCCTAGATCGATTCCCTCCCCCTCTCCTAGAGCCGAGCCACGAAATCGACCCCGATCCCCAGGGACAATCCGGGCCCACCAGTTCCTATTTCCCTGCTCCCATGGCCAATCCCCGAACACCCTCACCCCAAGACCGATTCATCCCTTCCCGGAGTCGTTCCGAAGCCGGACCCGAACCAGGCCGATCCCCGAATAACCCCAAGGCCGATTTACTCCTCCCCATGGTTAATCCCGAGCCCACCAGGGCCGATTCCTCAACAAAACAGAGCATCAACATTTTTTGTTCATTTTGTAAGTTAGACTATGAATATAATGGGCAATGTCTTTCGTAAAAATTAACAATATTACATATTTTTACAAACTAAACTCGAAATTTCCGACTTTTTTTAGCGATATATATTTTTCGTTGGACGACATGTATTTTGGCCGTCGTTTAAGATACGATATCTCGAAAGTTCGAACGTAGTGTTAAACGGCTCGAGCGCCATTTAATTTGACTTTATTTAGTGAGATTAACGCATGGGAAAGTTTTTAAAAGCCATTTCAAGTCAATCCGAGGAATCCCATCAGAGAAAACCTTGTCCGAAGCTCAATACCATCGATTTTACGTTGATTT
>OZJO01001610.1:0-23232 GCA_900406225.1 Acrobeloides nanus
AGTTGTTGCCGCCCAAAAACATATCGAAAATCGGCATTTTTCGCTCGTTTTCAATGAAATGTATTTTCAGTAGTGGGTAGGAGTGTATGCTGAATACGATGCAATCGGTCTTTTTGAGCGAAACTCATGTTTTCGTGTCAATATCCAGACTTCAAAAAACGTGGCTTTTTTATACCTCTAAAATGGCTCGAAAATTTGTATTTCCTGAATCAGGGTTAGAGAAATTTTTTCATGACTCGAAAATGTGCGCAATCGATTCTTCGACTAGGAAAACCCTAGTAGGGTCGAAAATTTCGTCAAAAATCGACTTCTACAAACAAATATCGACATTTTAAAATTCATTTGCAACATTGAAAAACACCAATTTTTTGAATAAGTCTGTATATTGACACGAAAACATGAGTTTCGCTCAAGAAGACCGATTGGATCGTATTCAGCATACACCCTTACCCACTACCGAAAAAAAATTTCATCGGAAACGGATGAAAAATGATGAAATTAGAGCATTTTTGTGTGAAAAATGCCGATCGTTGCTAAAAATCCGGGCAGAAAATCAGGTTACCTTCATAAATTGGAGTATAACTTTTTATTAACGCGAAAACTTGCTATAGGTGTAAATGAAAAAGTTGTAGGGCAGATCACCACCTATCAAATGAGTGGTCAACAAGCTCTCAATTCAATGTCTATGGGGGATTATGCCTATTTTGTAAACGCTTATAGTTTAATATACATCATCTCTTAGATATATATTCATCGTCTCATAGATATTTGTATAGAGAAAATTTTAATTTTATTTTTGCGCAAAAGTGCTTAGAATTATGCCAATTTTGAAAATATATGCCGGTTACAACCATGCCTGGGAGTGTTAAAGGAGGCAATAAGAAAATATTTTTTTAAATGTTTCTATCAAAACAGAGCAGGATGAAAAAGACTTTAGTTCGTCCGAAGTTGTATAATTCCCATTTTCAGCTATTTTTTGAAATTTCACATGTGGAAAAATCCATGAAAATCTTTGATCTGAATCAAAAATGCTATAGATCAATGTATTTTGCGATGGTGAACATTTTTAGGTTATTAAAAAAATCTGAAAAACTTCATTTTTCGACCTATATATGTTAAAGGAAAATCTGTTTTTAAATAAAAACAGTTGTTCCTAGGAAAATCTGTTTCAAGGCTATGCCTAAAGCTAAGCCTAAAGCTAAGCTTAAGGCTAAGCCTTAGCCTAAGGTTAAGTCTAAGGATATGCCTAAGGCTAAGCCTAAGGTCTAAGCTTAAGGCTAAGATTCTCCTAGAAAAATCTTTTTGAAACAGATTTTCTTAGGAAATACTGTTTTTATTGAAAAACAATTTTTCCTGTAACATATGTGCTGAGACAACAAGTTGATAAAATCGAAAAAAATTTTTTCAGATTTTTTTTAAAAACCTGTTAAAATTGTTTCCCGTCGCAAAATACATCGATCTATAACATTTTTTCGATTCAGATCAACGATTTTCATGGATTTTTCCACATGTGAAATTTCAAAAAATAGCTGAAAATGGGAGTTATCTAACTTCGAACGAGCTAAAGTATTTTTCGTCTGGCTCGGTTTTGATTAGAAACATTTTTAAAAATGTTTTCTCATTGCCTCCTTAAAAATTAGTTATGTTTAGAAGCCCAACCGAACCTATAAGCCTTGTTACCTAGGACTTTCGACTCCTCCAGAAAGCATCTCTTAAAATATTTAGACTGCTACATGCATAAATCTATCGCCAGGTCTTCGTTTAACTTTCCTACAACAGCTTTGCGTTAGCTACCCTGAATTTAATGAAGTTATACGTACCAAAGAAACCAATGTTACAATAGCCAAGGAATTCGATAGATTTCTACAACTTAAGTTTCAAGGAAAATTCTTATTGGCTTTGGCTAAGCTTCTCATGAAATGCGAAAATTTTGCTGAACTTAATTTTGACGATAAGGTAACTTTGAGTGATATGAAAAAATACGTTTTCCGTGGCATTTACGTATCAAATTTTTGATAAAATGATGGAAATCGACTATAGAACAAATTTAAGAGATATTTTCTTGAACACTCGAAGGTCTCAGGCGACAAGTGTTAAACGGTTCGAGCGGGCTCCAAGTTTTCATCATTCTATTTAGTTAGATTAGCGCATAGGAAAGTTTTTAAAAGTCATTTCAAGTCAATCCATGTTCCTTTCTAACCTGTCTAAAAAAAGGATGTTTTAGACAGGTTAGAAAATTCAAAAATCAACGTAAAATCGGGTTTTTGAGCTTCGGACAAGGTTTTGAATTTTTGCAGGAACTTGGATTGACTTAAAATGACTTTTAAACACTTTCCCATGAGTTAATATCACTAAATAAATTCAATTTGGAGCCCGTTCGAACCGTTTAAGTCAATATTTGAACGCTCGGAAAGAGTATCTCTTATACATTAAAGAAACAAGGATGACCTTTTAGTGGCTTCTCTACAAGAATGCTTGTATGATATTCTACAAAATCGAACGCTTCTATTCATCTGTTATATTATTTGGGCACTCTTATAATGATTCCCGCGTCCTTTTTTATGATACGACTGCCTTAGATTATAGCAACAAAAATATAAAGCTCAAAGATATGGAGCAGCAAAATAATGATCAATGGAATACGTAACTTTTTTTCCTACTTAAACTGATTACAAGTTGATGCGACTCATTTTTGAATTAGCATCGTCAGCGATATGGCTATAATCTGTTTTCGAGATCCTAGCTTGACAGAATTTTAATTTAGCGCAGATCCACGGGTTGACCTTTGTGTTTGTTTCATACGTTAGGATGACCTCAAAAAACGGTTTTTCTGGTAAAAATTCCTCGGTGAATATTTTTTTAAATGATTTTTATGCCTATCAGATGCGTTTTTTCACAAGCTATCCGAATATATAGGTTTATTAGGTGATCTGCTAAGATTGTTGAATAATTCAAAAATGTGGTTTTTCAAATTTGGTTGTTTTTTTTAAATTGGTGATGTGATTTCTCAAAAATGGTGTGTTCGTTTTTTATGCTTAAATCCTCTGCCAAACTGTAACTGAGATCTTAACGGAGTCCTTTTTCCAAGGAAAATTCGTTTGTTTTTAAGAAAAATCGATTTTTATGAAAAAATTTTCCATACCTGATTTATTATCCTCACGTATGAAACGAACACAAAGGTGTTGTTTTTTAACCTCATAGAGGTTTTTACGGTACCAATAATTCATAATTCTACCATATCATAAGTAAGAAAATTCAGATATTGGAATCCGCATAGAAACAAATATCTCAAATGCGTATTAAACCCGATGAAGGAAATGAAATTATCTCAGTTCGAGTTAATTTATATGCTAGCACATATTTTATGGAATGTAGGAGGTATTTCTTACTCTAATTTTCATATACCTATTTTCTTTAGATCTCGAAAATCTAAGTGAAAAGGCGAGCAGAATGGCGGAAGAAATATTTAGCCAGATCTCTAACGAACTTCATAATTATTATGTTCACGAAATGCATTTGATAAACTATGCTGAGAGATTGACTAAGATAAATAGAGTTATATCTGCTACAGAGGTAAATTCCTCTATAGAAGAGTTTATATGAAAATTTCAGTCTTTACTACATGTTAAGAAAGATCTTGGAAGAGTGGCTGAAATTTTTAATCTCTGGGACCTAGTTATCGTCGGTTCTGAACTTTGTGACCAGGGATAGTAAAGATTGATCATATATTGATTAATCATGAGTTTGAATAATGATTTTCAAAAAACATCTTGTAACCATATTTTCATGTATATACCCGATTGAATATTTCTAGAATAAAATGAATTTATATAATAGCATGATATTCTGCAAATATATTATATAAATGGGGCCAGCAGGATCCCGTTAAATCCCTTGATTTTTTAGTGGTCGATGTTCCAGTAAGGACTTTTGATACTACTAAGTATTTAGCTCCGTAAATGACAAGGCTATTTTTCCTATAAAATTTTCTTAAAAAACCCTATTTGGATTTTTCGATGCGGGGAATTCAAAAAACGCACTCACGATGTCTGAAAAATTTTTCTTGATCCTAAATTGACTAGCACCTTGGCTCAAAAAGGGTTTTTATGTCAAATTGATGCAAATTTGGGCTGAAATTTTGTAATCGGGGGATTTCGGCTATGACGAATCGATTGGCGATGGTTTTATGAGACAAAAATCGAATTATTGGCTTTTCTAAAGACTTTCGGTCTTAGTTTTAGAGACCTTAGCCTCCTCTGCAGTTGTATTGTCGATGTCACGTTAATTAATTGCCTGTGTGCGATAAAATCAATCTACAAGGGGACCGTTTTTTGTACGTGTAGTTTCAAGTAGAATGCTTTATTAGTGAAAAGACCAAAAACAGTGGAAAAACTTTGCACAATTGAGTAATGGAGTAGCAATTTTCATAGCAGCAGTTGTAACAGAGTTCTAGAATAGTGTGCAGCCGTAGCAGAGTCAGAAGAATAACAACACGACTAGCGCGAGAATTTAAGCTTCATAAGAATTTTGTCTAGTTGATTTGTAAAACTCTCATTTCAAGTGTTTCTTAAATTTCTGATTGAATTGAATGTCCAAAACTAAAACAAATACCTTGTTTCCTTACACTATTTTTCTAATGGGATATTCAAATTCACATTAGGATTTTCCTGTGGGAAAACTTTTATAATAGCATTTTCTGCTTTTGTAAGCTTCTTTTTGAATATGGTGGAAGAAATATAGCCATCAAGTGCTGGTAAAACCACGCCATATGGTCCAATGTATGATGTAACTTCAATATCGAGCAACTAAAAACTCTACGAAGTGATTCCCAAATGGAAATTTTCGTAATTTTTTAATGAATTTTGGACCCAAAAATTTTTTTCCTAATAATGACCCCTCGAGGGGTAGTTTTATGCGGGAAATCAATTACGCACATTCCCGCAACGGGTCCTATTTTTTGGCACCAATATTTTTTGCATCGAATATATTGTTTGGCACCAATATTCTGGATTCGGATTCAGAATCCGGATTCCGATTCTGGATTCGGATTCAGAATCTGAATCCCGGATTCTATTTTCAATCTGGATTCGGATTCAGAATTCGGATGCCGATTCTGGATTCAGAATCTGAATCCCGGATTCTATTCTCAATCTGGATTCTGAATTCGGATTATGGATTCTGATTCTGAATCCGGATTCTGGAACTGGATTCTGAATCCGAATTCAAAATCTAGATTGAGAATCAGAATCCAAAATCCTGATTCAGAATATAGAATCCGAATTCAGAATCAGATTCCGGATTCAAAATCCAGAATCCGAATTCAGAATCCGGATTCAGAACTCGAATCCAGAATATTGGTGCCAAAAAATATTTTTGGTGCAAAAAAAATATTTGCATTCCTGAAACTTGAAAATGCTTCTTTGATCCTGATTCAGGGAACGTAATGTGTATATTTGAGTGAAAATGATTTCAGTTTTCCGCTGAAACCCGACTATCCAGGCTACATCCGAATGCACACATTCAGGAACTGTAAAAATGATTGTCTGACCCTGATACCGGGTCTAAATATCATTTTAGCGTTGCATACATCAATTTTCTTCAATATACAAAATTTTCCTTGAACCAGGATCAAGTATCATTTTACAGTTCGAAAATATGCGCAATCGATTTTTAGCATAGAAAAATCATTGGATAGTCGGTTTTCCGGTAAAAAAAGAATTTTTTTATATCATTTTCGCTTCAACACACTTTAATTGCCTGAATCAGGGTCAGGAAAGCATTTTCAAGCTTCAGGAATAGCGCAAATGGTTTCCGCATAAAATTACCTAGAGGGATCATTTTTAGGAAAAACAATCTTCGGGTCCAAAGTTCATCAAAATATCACGAAAAGTGTACTTTTTTTGGGGCACCTTGTATAAACGGAATTCACCCCTGGTTATGCCCCCTATACTTAATATTGGTTATGGTAATGATTTAATTTAAAAAATACTAGAACTATTAAATATGCAACCAAATAAGGAATAAAATTCAGCAAAAGTTCAATCGTTATGGTAAATTTAACCAAAGAATTGCTCTAAAATTATTATTGTTAAATTGGTTTAAATTTCGAAAATAGCTTACAATTGTCTTATTGTTGTTGATATTTATTATTTTATTAATCATATCAGAACTACTGTTTGAATGCGCGTTCTTTTTATTGTATTTATATAGAGACCAGAAAAAGTAAATATTACTTATAATATTTAAAGTGGAAATACTACATTTAAAAATGTTGATAAATTTAAGTGTATCAAAGAGTAGGCACCCAAGCGTCCAACAGCTTCCGTCTAAAATTATCTTTTTACTATTGTTCAGGTTTATTTTAGAGTAGCTACTTCAGGGAAAGCTATTTTTATTTTATTTTTTTATAAAATATTATGGAAATTTTTAACCGTTAAAAAATTCGAATTTTAGTTATTTTCGCTTCAATACACCCACCACCTTCCCTAAACCAGGGTCAAGGAAGCGTTTTCACGCTTTGAGAGTGCACGCAATCGATCCCTCGCATGATTTTACCCTTATATAGTTTATATCAAAAAATTTTTTTTCGGAGAATGATCCCCAAATGGTTCCCCCTTTTAATATTTAAGCTTAAAATACTATTATCAGCTTGATGTGGGTAATTCCAAAATATATGAAAAAACTGATTAATTATCCAAATAAAGAATGTAACAAAAAATGCAAGATGTAAATTGATCCGACGATAATGATGATGATAAGTTAATGGTAAATTTAAAATTATGCATCTATCAATAGTTAAAAATAAAACTATTGTGGTTAACAAATATAAATTTGGTATACGAAATATAGAAACCCAAAAGATCCAATAAACGTTATATTCGTTGACTAAAATATATATAACATTTTTGAAATTTTTCAAAATGAATTTTGAACTCAAATTTTTTCTAAAAATAACTACTCTTGTGGTAATTTTATTCGAGGAATTGACCCTCTCTAATTATACCTATGGATGCATAAGCGTAGCTATGTTCGGATTTCGTTTTTCGTCCATCGAATTTTGCGGGTCAACAAAATTTCTTGTATAGATTGTAGATTAAAAACTGTAGAATATTGTAGGGGAAAATTTATTCGATTTCATAGAGTTTTCACGGAGTTATGGCAATTTTAAGTCACCTATAGAAAAGGACGATTTTTCAGGATTTAGACAAATTTTCGAAAAGTCGAAAACTTGTGACACCTTCGGATCTCTGCAAATCTTTTTGTAAAATGTTACTGGCACTTAATTAAAACGTTTTTAATCGTTTTTGCAAAGATTCCATTTTCCACATTTTTGTGCGCCGTGTATATGTTTTTTCGGCCTTCGGCAGATTTCGGAGAGAAAGGGAATAGGCTCATATTCCCATGGACTCCCTCTCAACTACGCCTACTATGGGAATTGGGTTTTACAGAGACTTTAATGGACCGTGGTCACGGACATTCGGCATATCAAAGATAGTTCCATTGTGTAGGGAAAAATTTTCTGAATATTTTTTGTAATTGCACCACTATCTGAAAAATTTCCTCGCTTGCGAAGTAGCCTGTTAATTAGTCTGGTTATTGAAACGAAAACTTGGATCGCGTGAATTCAATTGAATTTCCACGATCCAAGTTTTCGTTCAACAACCAGATTACATTACAGGGTGCCCCAAAAAAAACGAGAATTTTGCCAATTTTTGGGGGCATTTTTTGAGAAAAATTTTTCTAAAAACATCATTTCTAGGGGTAAAAATGGCTGAAAAACACGAATCCGGCGTTTAAAAAATTTTTTGATCCCAAAAAACCCCCTAAAATAGCAAAAAAACGTGTTTTTTAAGCCCACATCTTAAAAAAATCGATATTTCACCAAGTTTTTTCAAGTGTGTCAATAACATATTAACGCTTGTTAAAAGCAGCGCCAATCGATTCCTCGTACCCGAAAACGGTGTATGTGTAGGAATCAGGCGGTTTTACATGAAAAAACTTGGTGAAATATCGATTTTTCTAAGATGTGGGCTTAAAAAACACGTTTTTTTGCTATTTTAGGGGGTGTTTTGGGGTTAAAAAATTTTTTGGACGCCGGATTCGTGTTTTTCAGCCATTTTTACCCCTAGAAATGATGTTTTTAAAAAAAAATTTTCTCAAAAAAATGCCCTCAAAAATTGGCAAAATTCTCGTTTTTTTTTGGGGGCACCCGTATAAATTATTTTTTGGATGCAATTTTATTAGCGAGGAAATTTTTCCAGATGGTGGTGTAACTACAAAAAATACTCAGAAAAATTTTCTATACAATGGAATTGTGTAGAGAAAATTGATATGCCGAATTTTCATGACCATAGTCATTTAATGTTTACTTGGACGCCACATAATGCTCATATAAGCAGTATAAGGAATATCTGTCACATTTATAAAGAAAGAAGCTATTAAATATAATATAAAAAGTGATGATAGCTTTACATGGTTGCTTATTTTTCTGTTTGCATAAATATACCGAAATATCTGAATCCAATTATAAGCTGAAGTAATGTTAAACAAAAGACTAGAGACATAACATACTAATGTTAAATATGGGATATACGAGGGCATTGATTTATTTTAATAACGATTTTTTCTTGAATAAAGTGCGAACAGACTTAATCAAATATTAAAATTATTACTCTTATTTTCTAAGCAATAAGTAGTTCCGATTGCTTCAGAGCTACTACACCTGGAGGCCACTTAACAGGAATCAAAATGCAAAGTAAAAACGTCAAAATTTTTTTGAAAATACATTATATAAGGGTAAAAATTGATGAGGAACACGTTGGAACTATTATTTTTATGTCAAACTCACGTGAAACCTTTGAATTTTCGCCTTTTTTGAATTTACTTATTTTACTGGCTTTTTGAATTCTATCTATTTTTGAATTCTAGATTTTAAAATGAAAACTCTTTTAAGGTTCCAATTATTCCTTTATGGTCCCGGTTCAACGCAGGAGAGCTATTAATTTGTCACCGTTGATTCAGCTCTATATTCGATCCGGAAGCACAATGATTTCTGACAATTGGCGTGCCTATTGACAAATCCGAATTGTACAGTATCCCCATCTTATATATCGCTACCTCACCGTGAATCACAACCAGTACTTCGTCTATCCTCTTACAGAGTACACACTCAGCTTATTAAACACAAGTGGGGACATTGGAAATCAGAAGTCTGTAGCAATAAAGGGGTTCGCGACCGTCAACTTCGCAGCAGAATAGGGTCAAAAATGAGGGCAACTTTTTTAAAAATCGATATTTCTTAATGAAAAAAGTTTCTTCGATGCGGTTTTCGATTTTACCATTTTTTTATATGTGTAGTTTCAAGTAGAATGCTTTATTAGTGAAAAGACCAAAAACAGTAGAAAAACTTAACAAAATTAAGTAACTAAGAAACAATTTTCATAGCAGCAATTGTAACAGAGTTCTAGAGTAGCGTGCAGCTGTAACGGAGTCAGAAGCACAGTTGCACAGACCCCGGTCCAAAATTTTGGTTTTTATGACCCAACCCCCCCCCCTCCACAGTTTGGCGACCTTTTTTGGAAGGGAGTCCCCCAGCGCCGGAGATCGATGACCTACCCCTCCCACCCCATGACCTACCCCCACCCCGATAAAATTTTACCGGAGTTACCGGGCTTGTGCAACTGTGATCAGAAGAGTAAAAGAAGAGCAAAGACGACTAGCGCGAGAATTTGAGCTTCATACGGATTTTGTCCAGTTGCTTCGTAAACTCCCATTTCAAGTGTTTCTTAAATTTTTGATTGAATTAAATGTCCAAAACTAAAACAAATATCTTGTTTCCTTACACTATTTTTCTAATGGGATATTCAAATTCACATTAGGATTTTCCAGTGGAAAAACTTTTATAATAGCATTTATTTCTTTTATAAGCTTCTTTTTGAATATGACGGAAGAAATATAGCTATCTAGTGCTGATAAGACCACGCGATATGGTCCAATGTATGATGTAACTTCAATATCGAGCAACTAAAAATTCTACGAAGTGATTCCCAAATGGAAATTTTCGTGATTTTTTAATGAATTTTGGACCCGAAAATTTTTTTCTACTAATGACCCCTCGAGGGTTAGTTTTATGCAGGGAATCGATAGCGCACATTCCCGAAACTTGAAAATACTTCACTGATCCTGATTCAGGAATATGTAAGATGTGTATTGAAGTGAAAATGATTTCAGTTTTCCGCCGAAAAACCGACTATTCAGGAGTTTTCTCTGTTAGAAATCGATTGCACACTTTCAGGAATTGCGAAAATGATTGCCTGACCCTGATACCGGGTCTAAATATCATTTTAGCGTTGCATACGTCAATTTTCTTCAATATACAAAATTTTTCCTGAACTAGGATCAAGTAATCATTTTTACGGTTCGAAAATATGCGCAATCGATTTTTAGCATAGAAAAATCATTGGGTAGTCGGTTTTCCGGTAAAAGACTGAATTTTTTATATCATTTTCGCTTCAACACACCTTAATTCCTGAATCAGGGTCAGGAAAGCATTTTTAAGCTTCAAGAATAGCGCAAATGGTTTCCGCATAAAATTACCTAGAGGGATCATTTTTAGGAAAAACAATCTTCGGGTCCAAAGTTCATCAAATTATCACGAAAAGTGTGCTATGTTTGGGACATCTTGTATGAACTGAATTCATCCCCTGGTTATGCCCCCTATACTTAATATTGATTATGGTAATGATTTAATTTAAAAAATACTAGAACTATTAAATATACGACCAAATAAGGAATAAAATTCAGCAAAAGTTCAATAATTATGGTAAATTTAACCAAAGAATTGCTCTAAAAATATTTTTGTTAAATTTTTTAAATTTCGAAATTAGCTTACAATTTTCTTATTGTTGTTAATATTTATTATTTTATTAATTATATCAGAACTACTGTTTGAATGCGCGTTCTTTTTATTGTATTTATATAGAGACCAGAAAAAGTAAATATTACTCATAATATTTAATGCGGAAATACTACATTTAGAAATGTTAATAAATTTAAGTGTATCGGAGACTAGGCACCCAAGTGTCCAACAATCTAAAATTATCTTTTTGTTATTGTTCAGGGTGTTTATTTTAGAGTAGCTACTTTATAGAAAACAGGGTTGTCTTAGCTCATAAAACTTTTCGAGTTCGAGTTTCAAAAATATCGAGTTTTTCGAGTCCAAGTTCGAGTTTATCGAGTCTCAAAATAATCGAGTTTTCGAGTTCGAGTTTGCGACAAGCCAGATGAAAGGTTATATAGAAAATATGTATTGTTTCAAAAGTTCGCGGAATTTTATAATGAATTTTGGATCCGAAAAATTTTTCTAAAAAGAACCCATATAAGGGTAATTTTATGCGAGGAATCAAATGCGCTTATCTCGAAGCGTAAAAACGCTTCCTTGATTCAGGGAAAGTCGTGGGTGTATTGACGTAAAAGGAACTAAAATTCGAATTTTCGCGGGAAAAACGACTATCTAAAGGTTTTCCTTGACGCGGAATCGATTGTGCGCATTTTCGAAACATGAANTGATTCAGGGAAAGTCGTGGGTGTATTGACGTAAAAGGAACTAAAATTCGAATTTTCGCGGGAAAAACGACTATCTAAAGGTTTTCCTTGACGCGGAATCGATTGTGCGCATTTTCGAAACATGAAAAAATTTCTATGTCATTGATTTAAGCGATTTTCGTTATGAAATCTTTTTAGGGGATATACCTTATGTAGGGGTAACTTCTAGTGGTCAAAATCAAAAAATTCAGATTAATCAGTTTTTTTGGAACAATTTGAGCTATACGTTCCTGTATTACCCATTATTGCCGGACGCATGACAACCGTTCTTTTAACCTATCCATCGACATCTGGAGAATTCTGATGGGCTGGATATCAAAATGTATATTTTCCCATGTCAATAAGCCCCCAAATACAAAAAATCAGACGATTTGGAAAAATTTTGAAAATTCGAATTTTTTGGGCAATCCTTAAAATAAAAAATAAGTCTTTATCCCCCCCCCCCGCTCGCACCCTAAAATTGGGCTAGTGCAATACTGAATTATTTAATATTTAAAGGATCAGTGCAACAGAAAAATCGATTTTCTGAAAATAAGCTTATCTTGTAAAACTGCGTTACTGATCATTTTTTATTCTTACACCTTAGGACGTAGACCTTATTTTCATAGAGAAAAATTGCAAAAAAGTGAGGTGACTGGGGACAGTGCAAAAAGGAACTTTTACCATATATCCTTTGTAGCGCAGTGGCGAAGTTTTGGTTTTTGCCTCAGAAGTGGCGGATTCGACCACCTCGAATCCGCCACTTCTGAAGCAAAAACCAAAACATTGCCACTGCGCTACAAAGGATATATGAATCAAACCTCTTCAATTTCGTTATGATTTATCGAATTTTGATTGTCCCCAGTCACTTTACTTTGTTGCAATTTTTCTCTATGAAAATGAGGTCTACGTCCTAAGGTGTAAGAATAAAAAATGATCAGTGAACGCAGTTCTACATGATAGGCTTATTTCCAGAAAATCGATTTTCTGTTGCACTTGTCCTTTAAGTTTAACATACTAGTATTAGCTTGTTGTGGATAATTCCAAAATATATGCAAAAACTGATTAATTATCCAAATAAAGAATGTAACAAAAAATGCAAGATGTAAATTGATCCGACGATAATGATGATGATAATTTAATGGTAATTTTAAAACTATGCACCTATCAATAGTTAAAAATAAAACTATTGTGGGTAACAAATATAAATTTGGTATATGAAATATAGACACGCAAAAGATCCAATAAGCGTTATATTCATTGGCTAAAATAAAAAACAAAGTGATTTTAAAAAATGATAATTTTGTGATTTTTTAAATGAATTTTGAGCCCGAAATTTTTTTCTAAAAATTACTACTCTAGTAGTAAGTTTATTCGACCCCCTCTAATTACTATGAATGCATAAGCGTAGCTATGTTCGGATTTCGTTTTTCATTGGATTTTGCGGGTCCACTTAGAAAAATTTTACGATTTTTTCCAAATTGTTCGAAAAATTTTCAAAGCATAAGGGAGATCCATATCACGGCGCACAAAAATGTGTAAAAAATGGAATCTTCGCAAAAACGTGTTAATAAAAATTGGCATCAGTTCTAGGTCTCGGTATCACAATGTTAGTGCACTTTGACGGTAGCCAATAGATCCGGTTTCGAGTCCCGATCGGGTCCGAAAACTTTTGCCCAATTTCAAAAACGCAATTATATTAGCAAGAAAATTTTTCCAGATGGTGGTGTAACTACAAAAAATACTCAGAAAAATTTTCTATACAATGGAATTGTATAAAGAAAATTGATATGCCGAATTTCCGTGACTATAGTCTTTTAATGTTTACTTGGACGCCACATAATGCTCATATAAGCAGTATAAGGAATATCTGTCACATTTATAAAGAAAGAAGCTATTAGATATAATATAAAAAGTGGTGATAACTTTAAATAGTTGTTTATTTTTCTGTTTGCATAAATATGCCGAAATATCTTAATCCAATTATAAGCCGAAAAAATGTTAGACAAAAGACTAGAGACATAACATACTAATGTTAAATATGGGATATATGAGGGCATTGATTTATTTTAATGATGATTTTTTCTTGAATAACGTGCTAACAGACTTAAACAAATATTATGCTCAATTTCATTTCCTAAGAAGTAATTACTTACTAGTACTTACATTATTAATAAGAAAATTCAATTTGGAACCGACTCGTGTGGGCACGAATCTTTAATATTACAATAAATTTAATTTGCTGATGTTGTCTATCCCCCATGGTATCACAGGAATATTATAAAATGGCGAGATTATTTGAGACTATAGCAGCTATAAGAATTCGAAGATTTTATGCCATTTAGAAAACTAATCATACTTTGTATACAGGGAGTTGTAAAAAAACGCAAATATTTTTTCGTGCGCAGAAAATATTTTTTTGCGTAGGTATTTTTTTGCGCAGATATTTTTTTGCGTGGAAAATATTTTTTTGCGCGGACACTTTTTTGCCAGGTATTTTTTGCGTGGGTATTTCTTTTTGCGTGGAACTTTATTTTTTTAATTTAATTTAAAAGTAATTTTGTTTTTGTCCACACTTTTTTCAATGATGAAATTGATTATTCATTTTGCTATGTGTTAAAAATGAGCAAATGTTATCAAGTTCATTTGTGAAGTATGAAAAAAATATAATAAATCGTTATATACGAGTTGTTATTAAAAATGGTTAACATTTTATCAAAAAAAATAAAAAACATGAATGGGTAAAAAATTATTCCATATTAAAAGCAGGTCCAGCCTTTTTAGGGCGTCCGCACTTTCTGTGTCGAGTTTCCAATGGAGCGGCAGTAAATTCATCTGGATATTGAAGAAGTCCATCACTGATCATCATCCATACTGAATGCACACAGATGCTCTTTTTTGAACCCTGAAGACAAGTGCAGCGATAAAAGTTGTCGGAAGCAGTAACAACATAATAAGCATAGCACTGGGTCGCATACTCATTCCAAGTTTCAATACGATTGTGCTGAACAAACTTGTCGAATCATGCCTGGGCTTCTTCAATAGGATCTTGTAGAAATTTAGTAGATGGTATAATATAGCACGTATCAAATTGAAACACAGGGCGATTCTCTTGTTGAAGGTTGTAAGTCTCATGGTACAAGGATGGCTTAATAGTTGGCATATCTTTAGGATTCTAAAAATGGTTAAAATAAGAAAAATGGATTAAAACAGCACGCCCTCTCCACCCCTATGTGTAGAAAAACAAACATATTTATTAAAAAGCGCGTAAATCGGAAGTGCAACAAATGAGAAAAAGTTTTTCGACACTGATCGACTTTTATACATGAACTTTATGCACATCTGCTAATTTTTAACACATAGCAAAATGAATAGTCAATTCCATCATTGAAAAAAAGTATGGACAAAAACAAACTTACTTTCAAATTAAATTTAAAAAATAAAGTTTCGTGCAAAAAGAAATACCCGCGCAAGAAAATTTTTCCACGCAAAAAAAATTTTCTGCACAAAAAAATATTTTTCTGCGCACGAAAAAATACCAACCGTAAAAAAAGCGTCAACACTTTTATTCTGAAGTAGATAATAGGTATATCCCGCAGAAGTATATAGTGCGCATTCTTTCAAAATAACCTCAAAACTAAAAAAGTTGTGTACAAAGTTGGTTTTCCTGTATTTACCCGATATTAATGTTTTTAGAAAGTACTCCATCGCTGTATAATCGATCCAATGCTAAAGTTATAGCACCTGCTGAATTGTCGTAGTACATTGGAAAACTCGAGTTTTTTGGAATCAGTAAGCCAATTTTCATATTTATAGAGCCACCAGATCGTGGAGACTAAAAAACCCAAAGTATAAAAAGTTTATTCACTTTTTGTTTACTTGAGAAACAGTTGTCGATGATATTGTAGTTGGTGTGTTAGTAGTTGATGTTGTGCCCGACTTTGTAGAAATTTGAGCATAACATACAGTACCGAGCAAAAAAATCCGCCCAAACAGATACACTTGATACACTTCTGTTTGGGCGGATTTTTTGGCTCGATACTGTATGTATACTAGTATCGATAAACAAAACGTTTTATGAATTTCACTCATCTCTAATCTTTATAATTTTATTGAAAATAGAGTATAAAGATTTTTCGAAAAGTTTACAGAATTACAAAAAAATGAGACTAAACATATGGCTATATTCTCATTGTATGGCAAATAATTATAAAACGACGTATAATAAACGTAATACAATGTATTTCTAGAAATACCAAATCTATTCTGGAATATCTTTTGGTTTCTCAGCATTGAATCCCTTTATCCGATTTTTGTTGCTTTATTTGTTGTGTGACATTATCTTAATCCATTTTTATTGCTTTTTATGAGACGTTACAGTAGTTTTGATAAATGCTACGAGATTAAAAAAATGATGAAAAAGAAAACATTGAAACCTAAAAGTGGAGGAGATAAACGTCAAACTTCGGGTGCATTAGAAGTGCATCAGAAGAGAAGACAAATTTCAGGTGCAACAATTTTATAGAATGGTTTCTGTTATGACGGAGATTGTGAGACTACTGTGCTTGCAGACTTATATACGATATTTATGGTTTCAGAATCATCAATTGAGAATACTATTCTAGGAAAACAGATTTCTTAGAAAAGTTATGATAGTTTTGATTGCTTTAGATATATTCAGGTCTGATTCGAAAGTCTTCACTCATGAGGAATTATTGTTATATGTTGATACCGAGACTATTATTTTTTTAATAAAATATTAGCACAAACGTTCACATTATGGGTGCCGGAAACCTGATCCATTTTATTGGATTTTTCTTCATGTATAAACATAATTATACCTCATTATATTTCATGGGGTGTCCCAGGATTTCACCGACTTTTAGTTTGATCGACCAAGTCTTTTCACCGACTAGTATTTCACTGACCTTTTTTTCACCGACTAGCATTTCACCGACTTTTTTTTCACCGACCTTCATTTCACCGACCACTCTTTTTACCGACTAGTAATTTGACCGATCATCATGGCCTTAGGCCATAGGGTTAGGCTCAGGACTTAAGGCTTAAGCCTTTGGCTCAGGCCTAAGGCTTAAGCCTTAAACCTTTAGCTCATTTCATGGATGTATCAGACTTTAAACGTTGGGCCCCCAATCTCAAAATCCTCGTACGCCCCTGAGGGGTAACTTATATATGGACACATGAATCGGATTTTAGTATTTATAATTTTCCTTGCGTATATGATCGAGTCTTGAAATTTTTTATGATAAAATACATTTTACAAAATAGACCTCAAATGATACGTGAATTATTTCTAATAATTTGCTACTCTGATGTTGCTTACTTACAAAAAGTAGGTACAGGACCGTTAGGAAAAATTTTTAATTTTTTCGATTTCGGGGGTGGGGGCGCTGTGCCCCAACGCGTAGGTACCCTAATTTTTTATAGTATCGGGAGCCGAGCGCTATGTGTTCGGAGGGAAGATAAGGAGGAATCTCCGAGTGTGACTCCGAGACGCATGGGGGGTGACTCTTCTTTCAGATTCGACTTCACCATGTCGAAAAACTTCGAGTGCAAAAAATCAGCCGATTTTGAGAACTTTTTGCAAAAAAGTAGTATGTTTACATTTTAAAAAAGTAGTATGTTTACTTTATGGATAAAAATTGAAAAAAAAACTTGTCTCTGATTTCGATGTTTTTGGTGTTAATCGTCTTCTCTCATCGCCTCTACAATTTTTGATTTAGCGTCCCGGATTTAAATCATGCGTTCCCTAGATCGTAACCCCACACAAACATTACACTTTATAGTAGTAGGTTAAAAATTAAATTTTTAGACCCCAGTGAATATCAAAGTTGGAGCTTTGTTTCCCACTGATGAACGAACTTTGACAGCATATAGCAACTCAGCTGGTGCTCTCACTATAGCACTTGATAGAATTTATAAAGAAAAGCTATTACCTGATGGTTCCAATTTTACGTAATATTTCATTTAAAAAATACAAAAAACATTAATTTTAAGGTTCCTAATCGAGTATGATGAATGTTGGGCAGCCACAGATATGGGTTTCACATTCAAACTCATCGATGAGGAACAAGTCGATGTGCTATTTGCACCACCTTGTATAAGTGGTGGGTTATTTGTTGAAAAGTGAAAAAAATTTGGATCCGGTGGGAATCGAACTCTTAACAAAATTTTCAAAATTGTTATTCTCACAGTTAAGCCATTTGAGAATTTAAATTTTTTGCAAAGTTTCTTGCGTTGTGCATTTTAAGAACGTTTTCTCCAGAAGTCGAAGATGAGCCCAAGGGCCAGGCGACAAAGTTTGAAGATTCTTGCCCGACGCCGACTAATATTTTTTTTTTGCTCAGTGAGTGAATGCAAACGCCGTTGGAATTAGCTCGCTAACGGCTTTGAGATAATCGCGTTTGAAGTTGATGATTTTTGAAATTTGTTTATTACAACGAAAACCTTGAATCAAGATCTTTCGGCGTCGTACAAGAGCCTTCAAACTTTGTCACCTGAGACTTTCGAACTTTCAGGATAAATTCTCTTAAACATAGATTACCGATTTTCGGCTGGCAGAAAAAGTCTTTTCAAAATTTTTGATGATGGGGTGAAGAGGAGGACGATCTCCTATCCCATGTATGTTACAGATAGATGTTTTATCTGTGCCTTATTTTTAGGAGCCAAACTAGCCGGCTACATAGCTACTTTTTATAATATACCATTTACACTTTGGGGTCCAACTTTTGATAGTGGGTTTGCTGGTCATGCATTCTATCCAACAGTATTGAGCTCTGTTTCAAATTATAGAGAGTAAAGAATTTGTTGAAATTTTCTAACATCTAAAAAATTAAGTATGAGCAATGTAATTTGTGCAATGATGCAATACTATGGTTGGAATATTTTTGCGTTACTTTATCAAAGTTTGAATGGGAATTGTTTTTCGTTTCAAGGAGATATGGAGGTTATTATTTTTTGAACAAACAATATATCAAAATTTGGGTCGATATCCAACCAGATGATAATTTTAGGCCGCCACGCAGGGTCTACAAGATTGCACCATTAGTTACAAGGATATAGTAGATAGTTGGAAGGATGTGGATATACAAGCACAAATTGACAATATTAAAGCATCAGCAAGGAGTAATATTATTCCAAATTTAATTATTAAACTTTTCTAGTTGTGGTACTTTGTTTTGATGATATTGCTCAACTACGAAATTTTACCTTAAAATTAAAAGATGCTGGTATGGATACTCCAGACTACGTTTATATCATTCCAGATACATCTATGTTGGCCGCAGGTTGGATCGGTTCGATGCTTTCTTAAATTAATAAAATATGAAATTTTTAGTAGAACTCCCATTTTGGATCGATCGCAATACCCCTACTGATGGGTGTGACAACGATTCTCGAGCTATTGGCAATCGAACATTTTTGGTATAAAAAATTCAAAAAATTTTTTACACTTTTATTTTAATTTTTTCCCTGTAATTACACTATTCAGTTACAGATTCATGTAGACACCACTAGTGGAGTAGCGGATGCATTCAAAAATTTTTCGGCAGAAGTGATGGCACGTATGTCAGATTGGCCATTTTATTGCACAAATTGTAGTCATGGTCAACAAGTACGTATCTTTATAGTCTAAAGTAGAATACCAGACTCAACTTCTTAGTCCACTCAATTTTCTCGATGACCCCTATGGGACTTGTTACCTAAAATTTATCACTATTTTTGTATAGTTGCTAGTAAGCGACGATTGGGGGATGGTCACTTATCATCTTGTGACCCAACAGGGAGTGGTATATAGGTGTTGTGTGTAGTGTGTGAGGAAATAATATAGCAACTATTTATTGGGTATACATGATATAAGACTAACTAGCAATAGACCAAGCTCTCTCTCAAGAGCCTCCTTAACAACTGTTAACTACAAAGTATAAACTCCGGTTACACATGCCTTCCCCTCTCCTGTGACCAATGCCCCCATTGGTCACAAGGGAAAAATATTTGCAATAAAATTTCAAGAAAAGACTAAAAGACTATAAAAATTTAAGAGAGAGGTACAAAATTCCTAAGGAAAAATATATGAAATATAAGACAATATAAAACTATGAAGAATTATATTTCTCTTCGGAACCTCCATTGTGACCCAACAGAGAGTGGTATATAGGTGTTGTGTGTAGTGTATGAGGGAAATAATATAGCAACTATTTATTGGGTACACATGATATAAGACTAACTAACAATAGACCAAGCTCTCTCTCGAGAGAGCCTCCTTAACATCTGTTAACTACAAAGCATAAACTCCGGTTACAATTTAATATAAGATTCTTCAAATCAGTTCTTCATTTACAGGGTGTTAAAAAGGGCACTTTTTTAAAATTTCCATCAAAATAACCCTATAGGGGTTTTATATGTGAGAACTGATTGCGCGCATTTTCGAACATTGAAACGCTTTCCTGACTCTGTATTTGGCTATTTTCACTTCAATATACACATATCTTCCTCGAATCAGCGACAGCGAAGCGTTTTCAAAGTTCGGTAATGCGCACAATTGATTCCTCGCGTAGAAAAACCCCATAGGATTATTTTTATGAAAATTACAAAAACTTGAAAATTTTGGAAAAATCGCAAAAGTGCACTTTTTGGAACATCATGTACAAAATTTACATTTCTTTAAGGCTTCACCTTATTCTTCAACTCTATATGATGCCATGTATCTTTATGGTAAGGTTCTTGGAAATGCTATCAACAAGACTGGGTCGTCTGATCCAAAAATGTATCGAAATGGGTCTTTTATTTCTGATTTTGCTTCTCAACTTGAATTTGAAGGTAACAGTTTTGTTGGTCACAGTTACTATAGAAAAAAACATTTGCACAAATCAGGGCTAAACGTGACCTGCGAAAAAAATGGTTAGGATTTTAGAGAGGAAAATAATCGATAAAAAATAGGCATATACAAAAATTTCATGTCAAATCGGTTAATTCGACCCGGGATTCGAATCCGTGTAGTGTCTGGAGCCCTAACCATTTGTCCATGAGGAATGTTCCTCGGGTAAATTTTGTGCTATTTTAGGGACCGTGGTTAATCACTAAAAGTTCGTATTATGGAGAGATGTTTGTTGTATTTTTTTAGGAATGAGTGGCACAATAGCTATTGGCTTTTATGGTGTCCGAAATTCTATCTATCACATGAGTGAATACAGCGCAAATGATGCACTAGTGCCATATTTACAATTTACTATGACCGACAGTGGAGCTGTAGGAAATCAGAGATTTTCCGAGTGAATAAGGCCCCATTTTAGAACGTTAGCACATTATATACAGATCCAACAACTACAATATGGGCTTCAAGGGATGGAGTAAAGCCTTTATCTGCTCCAAAATGCGGTTTTCAAGGAAATGGCTGCCCAATCAATGCTTTTGAACAATATAAGGGGATTTTTATTGCAGCAATAATTCTTGTGGTTTTCATCATTATTGGTATTTTGGTCGGGGTTTATTATATTGTTACGTAAGTTTAGTTCATGCGCAAGTTTACTGCATTTAAACACCCTCAGCTGCAAAATTTCTATAAATTCGAAAATTTGCGGGAGGTGCTTATACACGTGTTAGATCTACTAAAAAGTCTCAAAATATTTTAGCTTACGCATCAGAGATATTGAAAAACAGAATCTTCTTTGGCAAGTCCCTTATAGTGGATTAACAAAAATCATGTCCAAAGCAAGTTTTTAATTTATGTTCAATGGCGGATGGTAGCACTTTTAAACAAAACGGCGCCACCACACTTGCGGAGTACTACTTGCGGAATCGACATTTGCGGAGTAATACTTGTGGACACTACACTTGCGAACCTACATTTGCGGATACTACATTTGCGGATACTACACTTGTGGATGCTATACTTGCGGTACTACACTTGCGGACCAAATTTGAATTTTTTTAAAATAATCGCAAGTGAATATTTTTAAATTAAAAAATTTAAACACTTGTGTACGAAATTAAAATATTTTTAAAAAATTCAAATTTGGTCCGCAAGTGTAGCATCCGCAAGTGTACTATCCGCAAATGTAGATCCTGAAGTGTAGTATCCGCAAGTATTACTCCGCAAATGTCGATTCCGCAAGTAGTACTCCGCAAGTGTGGTGGCGCCAACAAAACTATCTACTGGAGGTCATGCTACGCTACTCTGGGCCTTTGGTTTTTCGACCTTAGAGATTGCAATGGGGCGGGGGAATTTCCAGCGTTGCCCCTCCCTTAAAAACCAGCTGTTTATGCTATTATAAGGAAATTTTTAGAACAAAGATGGCATATCAAAAAGTTTGAGATCAATTTCTTCTCTTCCAAGTTCAACATCAACAAAATTTACTTATGATAGTGTGCAAAACATGACAAATTTTGTCATTTACATTTTTCGTCAAGAAAGAACTTTTGGCATAACTCATCCAATTACACATAGATTGGATTCTGAAGATATGGCGGAACTTCGAGGGGTATATTAAACAAATTAAAAAAGCATTGTTCTCAAAACAATTTTTCGGAAATTTTTGAAGCTCGGATTAAACCACGCCGAGAACGTGGAAAACCAGTTGTAGGTCTCGGTAGCGCAATGGTAGTGCACTTGGACGTTAGTCAGGAGGTCCGGGTTCGAGTCCTGATCAGGTCCGAAAACTTTAATTTTAGAAATTCTCAAAACAATATAAAGGGGAAGTGTACGGCGTACCAAAATTCCGAAAAGGTATAGACAAGGTATAGACAAGGGCTAGGGTCTCTCGATACCTCCCCCCTCTAGGAGGAGGGGGTAATTTTATGCGAAGAATCAAATTGCGCGCATGCCCTTTCTTGACAAAAATTATGTTTTCAAATTTTGGGGAGTGTGTGCAATCGATTTTCGCATGAAATTACCCCTAGAAAAGTGGTTTTACAAAAAAATTTTTTTGAGAATGGTCCTTTCTTTTCATCCCCTTTAAAGTATTCTAGAAAAACTTCAAAGTTTAGATGAGAACACTAGATCAAGAAAATGTAAATCGCTTCATTGGCTTGTCCCTCGATGGACCTAGTGTAATTTCCATATGGAGATTTTGTGGAAGAGGAAGCATTCAAGTAAAATTTTAACATTTTGGTATTTTTGAAAATGCAATTTTAGGACATTATTAGCAACAATTCTTTAAACAAAGATGGATTCTTTGTTTTTTCCCTTATACGGGACATTGCTGAAGTAGACTTTTGTATATTTTTTATTTTTCCATCTTTAGGGTCTAAACTTTATACACAACTCATTTTTACAATTCCATGGATTTCTTCGATCTTTGAGTTGTTTAATCGACGATCGCTGGGTCGTAAAAATTTCAGACTATGGGCTAAAAGGGTTTCGGAATAAAGAAAAACAACCCGCAAAAGGTACATAGTCATAAAACATTTTTATAAAAATTTTTAAAAACAAACCAATTTTAGACCTTTTATGGACATCACCAGAAAACCTTCGAGATGAAAATTACGTCGGGAATCAACAAGGAGATGTCTATAGTTTTGCTATTATTTGCTCGGAGGTTGTAAACATGAGACTGGCGTGGGAATCGTCTGAAGAAGTTGTCCCGCATGAAGGTTAAGTTTTTATGCACTTTAAAAATTTTACAACTTGTTTTT
>OZJO01001616.1:0-14227 GCA_900406225.1 Acrobeloides nanus
TTTTGAAAATGTGGAAAAAATTGGGAAAAAGTCACCAACTTGAAAATTTCATATCTCGGCGAAAATAAAAGTTTTTTCGATAATGTTTATCATAACAAATTCCTCAGATCCACAGCTATCCAACATGTGGTCGCTCGAGAAAATCCGATTTAAATGGTCGCTCGAGAAATTCAAATTCAAAAATGGTCAAAAGTTCTTAGGAAGGGTTCCACCCCCTTTAAGTCCAATGCCCAATCCTATGCCTAAGGATAAGTCTAGGCCTGAGCCTAAGGCTTAACCTAACCCTATGGCCTAAGGCCATGATTATTGGTCAAATTACTAGTCGGTAAAAAGAGTGGTCGGTGAAATGAAGGTCGGTGAAAAAAAGTCGGTGAAAAAAAGTCGGTGAAATATTAGTCGGTGAAAAGACTTGGTCTGTCAAACTAAAAGTCTGTGAAATACTGGGACACCCCATTCCCGATTCGAAACTTCCCGATTTCGGGAATTTCTCGAAATCGGGAGATTTTTTCCCGTCAACCCCACTCGGGAGTGCCGCTCGGAGTCACTCTCAGAGAAATCGCGAGCGCGGAACACTCGGCTCCCAGTGCTTGACATTACACGTTTATAGTATTAGGATATGCATGTATAAACAAGTTTAAAAATTTTATTAAATTGTGCATGAACTAAATAAATAATATCGTATTAATTTCTTATTTGTGCCAATTATAAATTCGACGTCTTCTTTGACAAAAAATTTCGATGCGATCACATGCCTCTTTGGTAGTTTCTTCAGGAAAAGTCAAGAGTAAACGAAGCCAATTTGGAGCGTTGAACAAAGAGCCGGAAAAAGTGTAAAGACTTTCTTCATGAATTAAGCCTTCAACAAAGTCAGACTCATTCCCATACATTTCTGGATCAAATTTGACCATCATATACATAGCACCAGAGGGTCGCAGTGGTTTTAAGCCAGGAATGCGGACCATTCGTGAAAAAATCATATCGGAGTTGGTTTGGAGGAGATTGCGGATGTTTTCAAAAAATGAATTTGGCACATTATATAAAATATCTGGAAGTGCTCCTTGGATCAACGACGATGGTCCCATGATTTGTTGGGCTAAGGAGGTGATCCCGGATTTGATTTCGCTTAAAGCATTATAACGATTGTGTAAAATTATCCAGCCGAGTCGCCATCCAGGGACTAGATATTGTTTCGAAATGCCTGCGCAACAAATTATTGGGACTTTTGGCGAGAGGGTTGCTAATGGATAAAATTTCATATTGTTGAATGTTAGGTCACCATAGATTTCATCCGCTATGATGGCTAACTAAATTTAATGTAGTGAATTTTTTAGGAAGTGTCACGCCCCTGTGGCCCCTGTATATGGTGCCTTGTAGAGTTGGCTAGCGATAATTATATAGAGTTTATTATAAGCAACTAAAGGTACTACTGATATACAGAGACTACATAATAAGCGGCCACCTATGAGACTACATGCTAGCGGAATAACCCCGAGACAAGACCGAGGGGGCTTGCCTAAGCCAGCCTACAATACCTGACAATGGATGAGCCGCTTTAGGGGCTACACCCCCTATCAAAGGGAACAAAAAAGGGATAAAAAAATGATGGCACACTATAAAGTTTATAAACGACTTGTGCCATTCGACTCAGCTCAGTGAGTCGAGTAGCACTATAAGGTTCGTTCCCTCTTACTCCAAAAGATTTTTCCTTAGTTGGAGTTTGGCAACCCCATCACCCGCGTCTACAGGTATTACTGGAAAAAGTCTTGAAGCGAACCTTAGTTTGTAATCCGCACGCTGGAAGATGAAGACACTTACTTTGTATTTATATGCAATACGAAGAATTGCTTCCAGATGCCACTTAGGGAAAACAATACCAGTCGGATTTGATGGGTTGTTTATGAGAATAGCCTTCGTTTTCTTATCTATTTTTGCTTCTAGTTGCACCAAATCGATGAGTCCATCATTTTCCAAATCTATGGGATAAAACCGACTTTCAACTCTATTTCTGCAACATAATGTTGAATAGAGTGGGAACCCTGGATCTGGTAAAAGAATGTTGTCACCAGGAGTAGAGATTGCAGAGAATATCATGTCTAGTGCATGAGAGCACCCACTAGATAAAATAACATCTTCTTCATTTATTGGCGCGTTTGGATGGGTATATTTCCTGGTTATTGCTTGTTTGGCGCTTTTTGCACCTAAACTTTTGCCTTTTAGTTAAATTCAACGAAAAAGTACCGGTCGCATGGAGATAGCCGTTAAAATTTTGTCCACTTAAAACTTTTTCAACTGCTTTTAACATGGCATCATGGGGGCCCAAATTTCTTGCGAGCGTTGGATCACCCAAATTCATTCGAATGGGCAGTTTTTGTTGGTTGTATTCCAATTTTTCTATTTTCTCGAACGCATGCCGAATTTTATTTACAGCTTGAAGACAATTTTGATTGGCCTCAAGAGTGGGCCATTCATCATCAACTAGCTTTTGTTGCTTCTTAAAAGTTGAAAATTATAGATAGAATCTCAATTTTATCGTTACTGGAGTGTAGCCATGGGAGATTTTTTCAATGTTTGAATATCGTTTTGCCTTTTCTACTATGGGTACAAGTGATTTTTCTGAAATTGAAGTCGAGTGGTACGCAAGCGGAGTCATTTCGAATACCTATAAAAATTACCATTATGTTTAAGTTGAAAATTATCATCGGCATGGTGTTCTCCATAAACCCCTACCATCTCAGCAATTTAAAGCCATTTTTAACAAATTCGAATTTTTATTCTTTGTAGGTAAATGCTAGTCCGACACACGCTTCGCGCACCGATATTAACACGGGAACACTTCTTTGAAATTCCGGGATATTCTTTGGTTATGCTGAACAACTTCCACAAAAAATTTTTGAAAAAAAGTTGTCTGACAATGGAATAAACAAACTTTTTTTAAAGGCAAAATCGAATCTACTCAGGTGGGAACCCGAGATAATTAGATCTCGGATCAGGGAGCACTACCACTGAGCTAGGCTTACGATAAAATTCGGATTTTTAATTTTGCTTTTAATTGAATTTTTTCTTTTTATAAAAACAACTTTTTTTCGTAAAATTTTTTGTGAAAGTTGTTTAGCATAACTAAAATTAATAGAATATCCCGGAGGGGAGTAAAAAATTTGTTGGAGGGAGTAAAAAGATTTACTCTTTTTTAAGCGTGAACCACTTACTTCATCATAACATTGCGCATTAGATCCAAAATTGTGGTATGCGAGCATTGCCATTGAAAAACGAGAATGAACCAGACTACTTATTAAAAACTTTATATTAACACTTGAGATATAACGTTATATATATACTTTTATATATAGCCTGTCCTGATATTATAACAACGATAACATAAAGATTCAATGTGTGTCACTTGTATAAATTTAATTATCGTGGCTAATGTTTGTAATGAACAATTTCCGGTGATCTCATAAAGTATACAATGGCTAAGTTAAGTCTTTGTTATCTGTACATTCCATCCATACAAGAATAATCAAACAATGTGCTAACAAGTGGGCGAAAATAAAACTCTTTATTTTCTCAGCCATGTCTTTTCATTATGAATAATGACGAATTTTTGTTTTTTTATTATACTTTCACACGATCTAACATTTAAGGTATATCAGTAAAAATGGATTGATTTCACTGGCTCATTATTGACAACGGAAATGGAACTTTGTATGTAAGCAATAAGCAAATAAATAAATCGCTTTTATTTTTTTCACATGAATTCTTCTCCTTTTTGATTGCTCTTAGTGTTTGTTATTGTGAGCCAGCCTGGCTCATCCATAGGATGGGCGGAATTTGTTGATAAAAATTCTTAAATTTTTTAAAGATGTTGACTAAAGATACAAGAAGGCAAATGATTTCATTGAAAGCAAATGATTTCATTATTTAAAAAAAATAGTGAATGAAAACAATTATTTTTAACAGCTGCAAGCTTATCACTAGCCTTGATGCCCAAAGACCGGCACCACTTTAAGGTATTATCAGTAAAAAAGGAGAAAATTATTAAACGAAATGATTTCATAAAGTATACAATGGCTAAGTTAAGTCTTTGTTATCTGTACATTCCATCCATACAAGAATAATCAAACAATGTGCTAACAGGTGGGCGAAAATAAAACTCCCTATTTTCTCAGCCATATCTTTTCATTATGAATAATGACGAATTTTGGCTTTTTTATTATACTTTCACACGGTTTAACATTTAAGGTATTATCAGTAAAAATGGATCCATTTCACTGGCTCATTATTGACAACGGAAATTGAGCTTTGTATTTGTAGCTTCATATAAGAGTTTAGATTTGTTTTAGAACAAGACAGTAGCTAAGTTAGTGTTAGTTGTGATCACAGACGGCTCCACGAGGGTAGGAACTCGGGGTAGTTCCCCAGCCCCATTCCGGCAGAAGGCTGGAAAAATCTAAGGGTCCCTCTTACACAGGGTTATCAAGAACATTCTTCAAAATCAGAAAATCTGACTTCAAAAATCAGATTTTAGAAGCAAAAATCAGCAAATGCTAATTTTCCATTATATTGCTTCTAAATTCGGCTCTGTTAGGGCTCAGCGCAAGTTTGGCCAATACAATTTTTAATTTTATATATATTTTTTTTACAACTATATGATATAGCAAATAGTTTTATGATAATTTTTAGATCTAACATAAAATGACGAATGACAAAGAGATACCCTTGGATTTTCCTTTTTGGTCGCTACGATCCAAACGATTTCTAATTGGTAATTTTTTATTGAATGCCTATATTTAGCCTATTACTTCAGAGGGGTTATCCAGATATTACATAATCAACATTTTCGGTTTTTTAAGCCCCCACCCATAGGCAAAAAGAGGGGATCCAGATTTGGTTCAGCTTGAGAGGGGTAGTATGATTTTGGGTTACTTTTGAGTGAGGGTACTCCAAAATGGCCGCTCCGGGTCGGTTTGAGTGGGAGGGGGGGAGGGTGGTACCTAATTTTGGCCTTGCCTGAGTAAGGGGGTCCAGATCTGAACTCCATTTTTCTCCTATTGAGGCATAGATTTTTCACCTATGCCCTTCTATTTTAAAAATTTTTAGCATTAATGCTTTTATCTGTTTTTACATGTGCTGTATTAATGCGAGGCGCATTGGGATTTACTATAGTTTGCATGGTCAATTCGACCGCTTATTTATCTGAAAATTCACATGCGAATGGTTCCAAGTGCTTGGGAGAAACAACTCATGAATCATTGGGATATCGAGTAAATGGCTATCCAGATATTACGTTAAGAATTTTTTCGGATTTTTTATCCCTCACCATGCATTAGCGTTATCAACTTTTGGTCGCTACAGTAACGTAATACCTCGATGGCCCCTAAGTAGCATTATAACAAACTCTCCAAAATCTCAATCATTTTAGGGCACATTCCTGTGGGATCCACGCATGCAAGCGTGGCTTTTTACAGCCACTTATATCACGATTCTTCCAACCATCCTTAGTTCAGGGTATCTAGCCGATCGGTATGGCCCCAAATATGTTTGTTTGTTCGCATTGCTTTTATTTGTCTTTTCGACGATAACAGCGCCAGAACTGGCCAAATGGCATTATGGTGCATTGATGGCTGATCGATCACTTATTGGCATGGCGGAGGTAAGAGCTATAGATCTTTTGCGCATGTCTCTTTTCTAAAAAATTGGACGAAAACAGAAAACCCAACACGGCTTACTAAAAACCCGAAAAGGTGGTGGAAAAGGTCAAAAATAAAAATATCGCCAATCGACTCAGCTCGCCAAGCGCTTCAAAACGAGTACCATATCTTGAAGTTTGGAGGGCTTGACCCATGGTCAAGTGGCTAGTAAGATTCTAGAAACAAAGTTGTTATTTTTAGGGCTTTACCTACCCAGCAATTGCATCATTGGCTTCTCGCTGGTTTTCGCCGCTAGAAAGAACACTAGTCGCGGCTATTTATACTTCTGGAAGTCAATTTGGAAATATTTTTGCCTCTTTTGTTTCTTCCGGCTTATGTCGAGTATCATTTTTGAGTGGATGGCCATTGCTTTATTATCTTTATGGTAAATAGCAAAAAGTTCAAAAAACTTAGAATCAAACAATTTTAGCTGTTATTGGCATAATAACTGCTATAATATGGATCACGTTTGTCTCGAACACTCCTGAACAATGCCGATTTATATCAGAGAAAGAGAAGAAATATCTTGAGAGCGTAGCAGAAAGAAAAGATGCAAACAAGGTGAAATTTTGGTTTGATGATTTTTGTTTCAATTTAACTAAAATTCTATATTTTAGACAAATTTGCGAGTTCCTTGGCGACAAATGCTGACTTCACTCGTCACTTTGTCCATCGTATTTTGTCATTTTGCACTACAATTTCAAGCAGTCATTTTCCAATCATTTCTGCCCACTTATTTTCATGAAGTTCTTTATTTGGATATCGGCACCGTAAGATTTTTTTATATTACTCTTATGATCACGGCGTACTAAAATGCCAAAAAGGTGGTGGCAAGGGTCAAAATTTAAAAAAATTTTGCCAATTGACAAAGCTTGCCGAGTGATTCAAAACGAGTACCATATCATGGGGTTTTGAGGGTTTGACTTATGGTCGAGTGACTAAAGCGCTTGGCATTAACTCATAGGGAGCGAGTTCGATCCCGCACCTAAAATTTTGACCCTTTCCACCACCTTTTCAGTACGCCGTGATGGATATACAATTTTTAGAATGGTGTATTCATAGCCATTATTTATGCAGCTCAATTCATAGCCAAAAATTCATGGGCACTCATAGCTGGTAAGCTAAAAGAAACAAATGTTATTAGCATGACAACATCTTGTAAAATACTTGAATCTATGTGTAAGATTGAAAAAAGCAGATACTCATAAAACAAAAAAAAATTTAGGTGGTATTGGAACATCTCTTTCTCTATTGGGCTTAATATTTTTAGTCGATTGTACGACAAAAACACTTGCATTAGTTCTAGTTGTTATCTATGGAGTCAGTTTTTCCGCCAATATTACGGGTGCTTTCACTGCTGCGTTTACCATCGCTCCACCGTTCACTGGAATAATACATTCGTTAGCAGGATTTGCTGGAGGAATCGCTTTCTTATTAGCACCTACTTTAGTTGGTTTATTAAACAAAAATGTTAGTCAGTTTTTTAAGTTATCATGGTGTTAGAATTCAAACTCCCTCATCCAGTGGCATGGGGTCGAAGCAGTGGCTTATCCGGATACCAAGAACGGGGGTAATTGTCAGTTGGTGACATAAAATCTCTATTAAGGCTTAGGTTTAGGCCTAGGCTTAGGCCTAGGCCTAGGCCTAGGCTTAGGCTTATGCCTAGGCTTAAGCTTAAGCCTAGACTTAGTCCAATACATAGGCTTAGGCCTAAGCCCTGGTAGAAATTTTATGTCACCAACTAACAATGTCACCAACCTGAAATTGTCAGTTGGTGACATAGGTTTATGCCATATAAAGCACTTGTATTCGTGTGTACAGGCGATTTTTTATGGTGAACTCCAATCATTACCACCTATACCATGATGTAGAGGGTGGTGAGAGGAGCAAAATGAAGGGTCGATCATGGGTCCACTCCCCCCAGTTAATTTTTACATGGGGTACCCCCTTTTCCTTAAGGATTATGAGAGAAAAAACAAAGTACTGTTTTTTGGCCTTTTCAACAGAAAAACGCGCTAATTTCTACTACAATAAGGTTTTTGGCCATAGAGAATTCAATGATGACATTTATAATTTATGCACGACCACGCAGGGATGCCATGCACGTTCACGCTTTGAGCGCCTATAGGCGCTCGGTCTCGGTACTAATTTCAATATATATGATTTTTAGGGCACTGCCAAAGAATGGAATCATGTGTTTGCGGTTATTATTGCAANTTCGCCGCATGAAATTACCCCCAAAAATATGATTTTGAAGGAGAAATTTCAAAAATTTTTATATTTTCGCTTCAATACACATATCTATTTCCCTGAATCAGGGTCAAGGAAGCATTTTCACGCTTCGGGAATGCGCGCAATCGATTTTTCGCATGATTTTACCCCTATACAGGCTGTTTTGGCAAAAAAATTTTCGTCCGAGAATGACCTATTATCTTTTTAAAAAAATGAGCAAGACTTTCCGAACAACCCAATATAATCAATATTATTTGTTGGGAAGTTTTTTTTTGAAGAAAACTAAAATTCAATAGTTAAACTTAAAAAGCTTATGAAAAATTTGTGCGATTGACAAAAATACATTTTTTTAAATGTATTATTTTTTAGCTGAGGTTCAACCATGGGCAAAACCAACACCTATCGAGCCAATAGCATCAATTGAATCCAACCAGTTGAAGAAAAGTCAACCAGATGAAATTCCGATCCCCTTAAGAGAACGTTTGTAGCCTAATTGCTTAAAGTTTTATCTCATAATAACTTCTTTTTTATACTATTTTTCAGATCTCAATTTTTAACTTTATTTATTCAATTATTTTTTATAAATGTTTTGTACATATTACTGGCAAACTCTAGAATCTCGATTTTTCATAAGAAAACTCGAGACTCCAGCAAACTCGAGTTTGCCTAGGTATACGCAAGAATCAATATCCGTGTGCTCGAAAAACTGAATTTTGTGTCATTGAAACGAAAATAAAGTGATTTCCATTTTCGGACAACTTTTATGCGCCGTGTAGCGTATTGACGCGAAAATGAAAAAAGTTCGGATTCTGCTCTAAAATCCAGCTAACTAGATCAGGGAAGCATTTTCAAGCTTCGGGAATGCACGCAATTTCCCGTATAAAATTACCTCTAGAAACGTCATTTTTAGAAAAAAGATTTCCGGGCTCAAAATCATAAAAAAATCGCTCAAACGACATTTTTTGGACCATCCTGTATATACACTTTTATACATAGCCTGCCCTGATATTATAACAAAGACAACATAAAGATAAAATGTGTGTCACTTGTATAAATTTAATTATTGTGGCTAACTTGTTTGAATAAACAATTTCTGGTGATTTCATAAAGTATACAATAGCTAAGTTAAGTTTTTGTCATCCATACAAAAAATGATCAAAACAATGTGCTAACAAGTGGACGAAAATAAAACCCCCTATTTTCTCAGCCATATCTTTTCATTATGAATAATGACGAATTTTTGTTTTTTTTATTATACTTTCACACGATCTAACATTTAAGGTATTATCAGTAAAAATGGATTGATTTCACTGGCTCATTATTGACAACGGAAATGGAACTTTGTATGTAAGCAATAAGCAAATAAATCAATCGCTTTTATTTTTTTTCATATGAATTCTTCTCCCTTTTGATTGCATTTAGTGTTTGCTATTGTGAGCCAGCCTGGCTCATCCATAGGATGGGCGAAATTTTTTGATAAAACTTTTTAAATTCTTAAAAGATGTTGACTAAAGATACAAGAAGAAAGCAAATGATTTCATTGTTTTTAAAAACATATTGAAAGAAAACAATTATTTTTAACAGCTGAAAACTTATACAGGGTGTTAATAAATAAACCGAGCCCGTCAAAATCTCGTTTTCTTTAATTTTTTAAATTCAAATTTCATTTTATATAGCTTCTTTTTAAGATTAAAATGAAAATATTCCGCCCTGCTGTAACTCGAATTCATGATTTGTGAGCAAACGTAAGATCGCCGAACTTCTTGGTATACCTCGCACAACAGTCATAGATGATATCCGCCGATATGAAGAAACAGGAAGATACGAAGACCGACAAGGAAGAGGCCGAAAGAAGACAGCAAGAAGAATATTCGGCGCGTCAAAGGAATGATTCAGCGAAACCCCACGATCAAAGTGAACTTGTCCAGAAGGTTGTCCAAAAAGCTTGAAATCAACCATGTGTCGGCATGGCAGATTCTTCGTTAAGACCTCTTTCTTCTTTAAGACCTTGGATTGAAGACGTACAAATTCCAAAAGCGACAAAAGCTGACAGCCAACGTTAAAATGAAGAGAAAGGAACGAGCTGGAGCACTTCTGAAACGTCTTTCCATGGGTCGACATCGAAAAACTTTGTTCACGGGATGAAATCAGTGTTGAAACATTGAGAAAGATCGTGGATGACTTTCCAAGGCGATTGAAGGCATGCGTCGGTGCAGATAGTGGTCATTTTGAATAAATCTCTTTATTTATTGTTGTTCTTGTTGTTTTAAAATAAAATTTGCAAAAAAATGTTCCAAAAAGGTTCGGTTTATTTATTAGGTTGGAAACTAAGTTTTAAGACTCGTATTAAAAATCAACAATTTTCAGTTGCAAACGAAAAAATTTGTATACAGTTTTCTCAATTATTCTTTGAACTATCATTTTTATATAAAATTTCACTTTTTTCAGCAAAATGGAAAAAATAGAGGCATTATTCGCGAACTACTGAAATTTGAGTTTGAGCTGGGTCACAGCGCAAAAGAGGCCATGGACAACATTAACAGAGCCAAAGAGAATGGAACTGTGTCTAAAGCGACAGCTTATTTATGGTACTCGAAGTTCCGAAACAACAAAATGGATATTGAAGACAAAAAAAGGTCCGGATGCTCTCGAAGTCGACCGAGTCGCTGTCGTCAACGCTGTCGAAGCCCATCCGTCGATGACTACGCGCATGTTGGCCGAAGATTTTGAATGCAGCCATACGGAAATCGTAAAAATATTGCATGACACAGGTTAGTCTTTTGATTTAAGGCGAGGTGGACCCTTTTTTCAGGCAAAAAATGGCTCAAAAGTCGTTGGGTTCCAATCTCTTACTTAATTCTTTGATTCTAAGGACCGAGAATGGTACCGCCGTGGGATCTACCAACTCGAAGAACAATGGAAAAAGTGATAGAATATGGCAGAGAATACTTTGATTATTAGTTATTTGTTGTTTTATTCATTTTTTGTTCAATAACATTTTTGATTTTTAATACGAGTCTTAAAACTTAGTTTCCAACTTAATATTAACACCCTGTAGTCGTGACGCCCAAAGATCGGCACAACTTTAAGGTATTATCAGTAAAAATGGAGAAAACATGATTGAATATTAAATGAATGGGCACAATAAAAAAAACGACGAGCACAAACAAAAAGATAAGAATTTGCTATGACATAATGTTTTGAATGCATCGGAAGTGAGTAATCATAACTATTCAAAACAACAAGGCAGTGGCATTATAGGAGTGGCACTATGTTATCATGTTGATAAATTTTTTATATAAAAATCATACGTTAAGAAATTTTGTGTCAGATTAATCTTTTTACAAAAAGGTAACTAATAACTTTAAGCATCCTTTTTTTATATCAACAATGGAAAAATCTCGCCAATTTTGGTCAAATACAACGGCACTAGAGGTATTTTTTATTTATTTGTCTAAATCGAAAAAATAGGTACTAGAAGATATTGATTTAACCGATAAAACTTTCCTAATAACTGGGACCACTAGTGGAATCGGCATTGAAACTGCAAAAAGTTTAGCATTGAAAGGCGCTCATGTGGTAATGGCTAATCGTAATCTGGAACTTTCCGAACAAATTCGTGATGAAATTTATGAGGAGGTAAAAAACAAAATGACTTTCATGGAAGTGATGGGACGTAATTATGGATTATGGAATTTAAACATTTTTTCTAATTACGAATTAAGGAAATTTTAGAATTTTTAATGATTACGGAGTACGATATCAGAATAAATTTGATTATGTCCCACCACTGTTTTCACGCATCAAAATTACAAAAAGGTATAGGCAAGGGTCAAAAATTTTTTTTAAATATCGCCAATCAACTCAGTTTACCAAGTGTTTCAAAACTATTCCTAAACCCCATGATATGGTCTCGAAGCGCTTGTGAGCTGAGTCGATTGGCGACATTTTTTTAAAATTTATCCTTGCTTACATCTTTTCTGAATGTTGGTGCGTCGTGCTTTAAATATCAATAAAACATTTAAGACTCAACATCGAAAAATTGACATAATCCAAATGAATCTCTCATCCTTGGAGTCCATACGGAAAGCAGTTAAAGAATTTCTTTCTAAAAATTGGTATTATTTAAGTTGTAAAAATTACTCTTCTTGTTTCTAGGCCACTACATGCATTGATTTTAAATGCTGGTATTTTTGCGCCTGCGGACAAGGCCACCACTGATGGTTTTGAGATGACTTTTGGTACAAATCATCTAGGACATTTTTGTAAGAGATTATAATCTTTCTGGATAAAAAATTTATTGAGAGATTTTTGATATTAGAAATTCAAAACAATGGAATTTTTTTGACACTTTTTGAAAATCCCTGAACCTGTAAAATGAGCTATTTGATTCTTGATTTTTCAGACCTAACTTATTTGCTGCTTGATAAACTTCGAGAGAGTGCGCCTAGTCGAGTTGTATTAGTTTCTTCACGTTTTCATAATTACACTGAAGTAAATAATACTTACAAGGCTTCAAAATGTTTCTTGTATTTTTACATCCAATTTTTCTTATCTCCAGCTCTAGTACATCTTTTTTTATGCGATCTTTCGTCAGTAATACAGAGCGCTGGCTGCACTGGAGCCGGAGATAAGGCTGAGAAAAATTGGATGTAAAAATACGTGAAACTTTTTGAAGACCCCGTATAAGTATAGCTAATAAATAAACTGCAATACTTTAAGATTTCACCTTCTATGCCAATTGAAGAGAAGCTTTCTTGCCTTGTCCAACCACCTGATACCACAGCATCCACATATAAGACTTATGCATATTCAAAACTTTGCAATGTATTATTTGCATTCACGCTTCATGAACTTGAGAATAAGAATGGTATAAATACTTATGTTCTTCATCCAGGGTCGATGATTGGAACTCGTAAGAAAAAAATCCATAAAGTTTTTAAAGAAAATTTTTAGGCATTTGGCGAAATTGGGGTCTTTTTGGGACTATTGCTAATTTTTTGCTTAAGCCTTTTGTAAAAAGTCTACAGCAGGGGGCTGCTACGACGGTTTATTGTGCTGCATCGCCTCATGTCGAAAATGTAAGGCTTTCTCTTATTTTAAAAACAAGTTGTGTTAAAAATTATTTAGGAGAGCAGCCAGTATTACGAAGATTGTTGGACATCAGAAAAATCGCTTTGTGTTGATTTGGCTCATGACAAAGTACTTCAAAATGCATTATGGGACAAATCAATTGAATTTGTTACAAATTTCGAAAATAAACGCCAATATTGAAATAATTTGTATATAGCTGTGGATTTTTTTCATTATAAAGTTTTATTTTTTAAACCAAGTTGTAGTGAAACTTTTTTGTAAAATCGAATTTATGACTCAAACTAGGCGGGCATTCTCACAAAGTATCCATCGTTTCAAAATTGATTATTAGCAACAGACTTTTTTCCGCAGTCAAAAACCTCACGGCGTACCAAAATGTCGAAAAGGTAGTGGCAATGGTAAAAAAAAATTTCCAGTTCACCGAGCGCTTCAAAATGAGTACTATAATATCGGGTTTTGTGACTTTTACCCATGGCCGAGTGTCTAAAGTGCTCGGCATTAACTTATAGAGCACAGGTTCGATCCCGTGCCCTAAAGTTATTTTTTATTTTGATGCCAAACCCATGAAAATTTTTGCAGAGAACACGATGGGGCGTCTAGGCCTTAGGCGCGATAGGCCTAATGCCTAGACTTTTGCTTTGGGCTTAGACCTTAGGCTCAGGCCTTAGGCCTAAGCCTTCTTCCCAATGCCTAAGCCTGCCAAAGGTCTGAGCCTAAGGCCTAAGCCTTAAGCTAAGCCTTAAGCATTAAGCCTAAGTCTAGGTCTATGCCTGAGCCCAGGCTTGCGATTTTGTCATTTTTTAAAGGTTTTGTCTTTATTTTCGAGGTAAAACCTTTATTCTTTAAAATATAAAGGTGTACTGTTTTCTGAAAAAGCCTTTAAAATATCTTTATTTTTGGCTGAAAAACCTTTAAAATATCTTTATTTTTGGTCGGATGACCTTTAAACTCAAATTTTTTATCGCAAGTCTGCCTGAGCCTAAGGTCTAAGCCTTAAAGGGGGTGGAACCCTTCCTAAGAACTTTTGACCATTTTTGAATTTGAATTTCTCGAGCGACCATTTAAATCGGATTTTCTCGAGCGACCACATGTTGGATAGCTGTGGATCTGAGGAATTTGTTATGATAAACATTATCGAAAAAACTTTTATTTTCGCCGAGATATGAAATTTTCAAGTTGGTGACTTTTTCCCAATTTTTTCCACATTTTCAAAA
>OZJO01001618.1:0-20121 GCA_900406225.1 Acrobeloides nanus
CAATGGAAATGCTGTTTTTCATTGAAATTTTTCAATTTTGTTTTTGCTATTCCTTGAAAATTGACGATTCCCCGAACGTGGGGTTTAGTTTTTTAGTAACTAGAGACCATAATAAAACTTTCTGTGCAATTATTTTTTCGAGTTTTATGTAAACTTTTTTCTAGGGTAGTGTGTAACAGGCCTCGTGCAAAAATACTTTAATTGTTATCATCTTATTTTAGAAAAAAATCCTGCATAAAGAAAAATGTTTATTTCTCAGTTAGACTTTTGATTTTTTAGATTTTGGTTCAGAAGATTCTTCTTAAAAAATGATATTAGTAAAACTTAGAAATAATCAATCTTACCAATATTTTTCATAATTTTTGCAACATCTGAAGGTGCTTTCTTTTCCGAGTAATCCTTATAAAAATTAGTGTCTGTTAATTCATCATATTTCGGCCTGCTATCAATACTCTGAAGACACAAGTGAATGAATTCTAATGTATCATTTGAATAATGTGCTGCTATCTGGGCATCAAACTTATCCGGCTTCAAATTTTTAATATTAATCTGTATTTCGGTAAAGCTTGCATCAAAACTACTATTCCTGGATAATGGATAACTGCCGAGAGCAGTTTCGACCAAAGTAATGCCTAGGCTCCAAACATCGTGTCGAATGTCAAAACTTCCATGTTCGGTAAAACGTTCCGGGGGCCAATATGCCATCGTTCCAAGGGCAGTGGTAGCCAAAGAATCTTGTAGAATGCGTGAGACACCAAAATCACATAATTTAATCTCACCAGTCCGGTTGAGGAGGATATTATGTGGCTTCACGTCTCTATGCATAATTTCAATGTTTTTACAAGCGATCAAGGCATCTGTAATACAGACAATGATACAGCCTAACAACTCTTCTGGAAATGGTGATTTTATTTGATGCACTTGCTGATAGTATTTTGTCAATGACAACTCCATAAATTCCATACAGATATATAGCTTATTGTCATAAATAAAAGAGCCATAGAAGGTGGTTATATGGGGGGAATTTGTTAAAGCTTTTAGTAATTCAACTTCACGTTTAAGATCTTTGATTTGGTCTTCGGTGATGTTTCCGCTAGCAGCCGTCGGTAGTGGAATAGATTTTATGGCAACAACAAGGCCAGATGGCTTATGTCTACATTTATTCACAACACTGAATCTAGTATTATCAACTACGCCTTCATCATAAAAATCCAAAATATTAAAACGATATTCCGAAGTATAATCGGGAAAAACTAGTCGTGGAGTAGTCACGCTATAAAGCGGGGTTGCCAGAATTTGTTGTTCGTATTCAAAGTCTTGTTTCAATCGATTCATTCTCAAGTCAATATTCTTTGCGTCTTTGAGAAGCCATTCTCTCATGATTGATTTTATTTCAGACGAATTTGAAAAACGGCTTAAAACTTTAACCACATTACCCACAAGATCTTCATTTTCGGAAAACTTGTCCATGTTTTGCTTGTAGAGCATCGTTTCTTTTAATCCGTTTAGAGAATGTTTGTTCATATTGTTATTAAAGTCTGACTTATCACAAAGGTCTTTACAAACAAAAACATTCTTTTGTAGATCCTCAGCCAAAGTTGTATCATTTGTTAATATGTCCTGGGTGATATATTCAAGTTGCTCCTATTAAACAGGATGGGCCAAAAAAGTGGATTTTTGTGTTTTTTGGGACCCAGAAATTTATTTTTCTAAGGATAATTTTATGTTTCTAGGGGTAAGTTTATGCAGTGAATCGATTGAGCGAATTCCCAAACCCTGAAAATGCTTCCCTGGCCATGATTCAGGGACAAACTGGGTTTTTGAAAATGCGATAATTGACAATTTTCGCTAAAAACCCCAAATTTTCCTTGAATCACACATGGGCAAGGGGTTGAATGTCCTACCCACTAGTGTCGTAGTAGCCAAAAATTAATCAAACATAACGTACCCCCCCCCCCCGCACGACGTTATGGAAGAGGTCGTACAACATAACGTAGTCAAAAATTTTTTACCAATTACAATATGCCAAACGTAACGTAGTCAAAAAGTTCTCCCTACCCACTTCCCATCTGTGTCTGAATCAGAGGCGGAGAAGCATTTTCAGGATTCGATAATGCGCGCAATCGATTCCTCGCATAAAATTACCCCTAGGGTATCATTTTTAGACAAATAAACTTCCGGCTCCCAAAAAATAAAAAAAACCACTTTTTTTGGTCCACATCATATAAAAATTTGTCTTTAAAAAATCAAAATGTTTAATTCGCCTAAGACTAAAATGGTAGAGCAAAACTTTCCTAAAAAGTTAGGGCAGTGACGTAGGAAAGGGGCGTCATAGGGGCTGGTGCCTCCCCCCGTAGTGTCTAAATTTTTTTTTTAAATCCTACACATAAGGGTCCCCCGTCTTGTTTTTTGGGAAAAATCAGCCTTTTTGGCGAAGTACCCCCATAGCCGACCCTTCTGCCTATGCCACTGAGTTGGGGCACAAAAAAGAGACCATTTTTTATAATTTTCCGGGTTTTGGTCGGAGCAAGCCCCTCTTCCAGTGCCTTCTAAGACCCTGCTTACTTTATCGGTTAAGCCCAATTCTATGTAATTTTTTTCATCGCTTTCTATTAAAATTTCATGAAGCAAAATCAGGTCAAACTTTTCACCACTATCAGAAGCTTGATCTAATCGCCTTGTAGCAATACTGCCTAACTTAACTTGACCTTGAATATTTAAGAAAATCTTTGTTGATTCTAGATTGAGGTCCATTTGATACCCTTTTGAATGAATTTCGCTTAGAGCGTTTATTATGGAAATGGATATATGACCAAGATATTCAACTGGAAAGATCAATCCTTTTTTATCCGAGTTAACACCTTGAATGAGCCAGTAATAGAGATAAAATTCTCGTAATGATAATTCCATCGGCTCAAAAATCAAGTACGATCTCCAATTATGCATACTCCAGCCATAGAAATCTATTAGATATGGGGAAGTATAAAATTCCCGGAAAAAGCTGATTTCCTCTTTCATTTTTGGTACAACTTCATCATAGTTGCGAATTATCTCGGTAAAGTAACTACGTAACGCCAAATATTGACCGGATGGCTTATGTAAGTATACAGAGTGATTCCAAATTTCTTTCTTAAGTTCGCAGTCTTTCATATCAAACCTTATGTTACGAGATTCAGAAAAATGTAACTCATTCATTTGCACGTCTGATACTAAATCTTCGTAGAACTTCTAAAATAAGATTGAAAATTTGTTAGACGGCACCACTCTTCACTTTTTTGGTGACATGCGTAAAAATAATAGGGTTGCTATAGGGTTTCTCAAGGGTGCGCGCGATTTATTGGGTTTGGCGTGTTAGCACATAAGTTTTTTTAGTTAAAGCTAATTTATTCTTGTAAATAGTGATTTTTCGATATTTTTAGCGAGTAAGATCCCAAAACCTATTTAACTTACTTAATTCTTTTTGCCCAAAAATAAGTTGATTTTCCGTCTTGGGCCTTGGCCAACAATTTATGATCATTTTTGAGCGAATATGTTAACGGCTTAAAAATCTCCCATTTTTGCTCGGAACCTGAACGACGAATATGGATCCAAAAATAAAGTTTTTCAAAATTGATCCAAAATTATAAGAAATTGTTGGCCATGCATATCAGGCCGATTTTCAAAAGTCTTAAACTCAAAAATCCCGTCGCTACAAGTTGTTGTTTATGGTCTAAATAGCAACTTTTCTTTTGGAGGAAAAAAAAATTTTCTCGAAAAAATCGCGGAATTTCGAAAATAAGATTAAGCTAAAACCTTCATTTTTGACAAATTTTCAAAAAATCATAAGTTGACTTTTTGACAGGTTTTCGACCAGAGCTTATCCGTACAGGTAAAACAAACCGTACACCGTACATCGTACAGTGTACGAATTTTCAAAAATCCGTACACCGTACTCCGTACAGTGTACGAATTTTCAAAAATCCGTACATCGTACTTCGTACAGTTGGATTTCCAAAAACCATATATAGTAGGTTTATAAAAATTCGTAATTTAATCTCCCAATTTTACGTAATATTTTTGAAAAATGTAACAATTTGAAAAGTTTAAAGATAAACGTGATTTTTGTGCTTTTTGGGATCAAAATTTGGTCCCAAAGAAACCTTCATAACTTTTTACCGTTAAAAGCTTTTTTGATAATTCTTTTTGCATTTATTAGAGGGTGAAAAGATGAAAATGATGGTATATTAACTTTGGCCGTAGACCTTTGTCTTCGTGTATAAAAACGCCTTACAAAAAGAACACCATTTTTCTGAGAAAAATCGTACTTTCGGGGGTCTAAATCCGACATTATATTGATCGATTCGATCTTTAATCGACTTAAAAAACTGTTTCTGGGCCAGAAAAACAGCTTCTGATAGTTTTTGGCATAAGCTATGAAAGTTCGATTTTCGGTCCCCTGATGCCAGATAGGCCTGGCGGGTCCATCGGGAACCGAAAATCGAACTTTCATAACTTATGCCAAAAAATAGAAGTTGCTTCCTGGCCTAGAAACAGTTTTTTAAGTCGATTAAAGGCCGAATCGATCAATATAATGTCGGATTTAGACCCCCGAAAGTACGATTTTTTCTCAGAAAAATGGTGTCCATTTTGTAAGGCGTTTTTATACATGAAGACAAAGGTTTACAGCCAAAGTTAATATACCATAATTTTCGTCTTTTCACTCTCTAATAAAGAATTATCAAAAAAGCTTTTAACGGTAAAAAGTTATGAAAGTTTCTTTGGGACCAAATTTTGACCCCAAAAGAACTAAAATGATCCTAGTCTCCGTGTAAGGCATGTCATCAGTTAAAGCTAAAGTTTTTCAATGTATCTCGTGGTACTCTAATTATCTATAACAACCTTTTGGAAAATCGCACCATCAACTGGTGCCGTTCCCTTGTTAGTCACTTTTCGGATGTCGGAATCTTCCGGACATTCCGTACAAATATCGAATTCTTTTTCTTTAAGAATATACTCCGAATAAATCGTTGATTTTTTTGTTCCAAAGCTTTGGAACTCATTTCTAAATAATTCTCCAAAATTCATTATAAAAAAATTAAACTACCCTAATTTTCCACGTATAAGATGCATCTTATACATAGGGTGCATCTTATACATAGGATAAAATTTGAAAAAGTATATTTTTGACACAAAACATCATTTCTACGGGTAAAAATAGCTGAAAATCACGATTCCGGCGTCTAAAAAAATTTTCGATTTCAAAGAACACATAAAATACAAAATATAGCATCATAACAACATCCAAAAAATTCTATAAGAAAAAAAAACTATTCATCAAGTATCAATAACAATAAATCAACAAAAACAGAAACAGAAACAGAATTACCTATTCATCATCGAACCCATCGAATTCTTCATCCGAACATTCTAAACAATCAAATACAAGTCAAGTGAATGAGCAAAATATCAAAAAATTTCAAAGTTTTCAAAATTCAATAAAAACTTGTTTTTCGTAGTTTGAATATGCTAATACAACCAAATTGAACGTATTTAAAATTCAAATATGGTTATTCGTTCATATTTGGGGGTGCATCTTATACGTGGGGTGCATCTTATACGTGGAAAATTAGGGTAATCGAAAAAGTTCAATTCGAAAATTGCAACAAAAAAACCATTTAAAGATTGATGTTTTTTGAAACTCTTAAAAATTCCTTCAAAAGATTTTCATTTTTTGCAGATTTTGATAAATTTTTTAATCGAAAATTAAAAAATTTAAAATACAGAGAATGAGTAAACTTGAAGATTACAAAAATAGGAAACGTTCTTGCAATTTATTAGTAAAACTGTAAATCATGTACGGATTTTCAAAAAACCGTACATCGTACACCATACGTACGGATTTTGAAAGATCCTTAAGAAAATCCGTACAATCCGTACCGTACCGTACACTGTACGGATAAGCTCTGTTTTCGACCTCATCGACCACATTTTCGAGTAGCTCGCGATCTGAACTACAATTTTTATATATATGTGTCTATAGCAATTCTTCTTACAAGGAAAGGGCCCGAACTTGATGGTCACAGATTTTTTCCAGATCACTTTAAAAACGTACTAGGGGCTATATTAATACGTTTAAAGTAGGTCAGAAGTCGCAATTCGCTCATTGAAGCAAAAAAATGACCCCAAAAACTCAAAAAATGCCAAAAATAGCGTTTTCTTTGAATTTAAGGGGTCACCAAAAACACCTTTATTTGACTTCTTTCGTCGAAATTTCGACATTTTCCACATTTTTTGGCTATGGCGAACATTTTCTAAGTGCTTTTAGACAAAGTTGAAAATTTTTGAAAAAATTGATTTTTTGGACTCCATGGATAGACCCCAAAAAAATCAATTTTTTCAAAAATTTTCAACTTTGTCTAAAAGCACTTAGAAAGTGTTCGCCATAGCCAAAAACAGTGGAAAATGTCGAAATTTCGACGAAAGAAGTCAAATAAAGGTGTTTTTGGTGACCCCTTAATTTCAAAGAAAACGCTATTTTTGGCATTTTTTGAGTTTGGGGAGTCAATTTTTTCGCTTCAATGAGCGAATTGCGACTTCTGACCTACTTTAAATGTATTAATATAGCCCCTAGTGCGTTTTTAAAGTGATCCGGAAAAAATCTGTGATCATCAAGTTCGAGCCCTTTCCTTGTTAGATTAAAAGTTATAGTCGGTTTTGTAACAACACCTAATACTAAGGGGGAGGGTGCACTCCCAGTACGCTTCTCGAAAAAAATTTTTCCTCCAAATTGGCTGATTTTTGGTACACGGGGGTTTTCGGACACGAGAAATCGATTGGCGCAAGTCCCGAGTTCCAAAAAAAATTTTTTTGACCCCCTACCGGGGGTACCCCATGTTAAAAAGTCAATTTTTTCAACATTTTTATTTTGGCTCCAAATTGGTTGATTTTTGGTACTCGAGAGTTTTCAGGCACGAGAAACCGATTGGCGTAGGTCTCGGGTTCCAAAAAAAATTTTTTGACCCCCTACTGGGGGTACCCCATGTTAAAAAGTCAATTTTTTCAACATTTTTATTTTGGCTCCAAATTGGTTGATTTTTGGTACTCGGGGGTTTTCGGGCACGAGAAATCGATTGGCGCAGGTCTCGGGTTCCAAAAAAANAATTGGCTGATTTTTGGTACTCGGGGGTTTTCGGGCACGAGAAACCGATTGGCGCACGTCTCGGGTTCCAAAAAATTTTTTTTGACTCCCTACCGGGGGTACCCCATGTTAAAAAATTTTTTCGTAGAGGGTCATAAAAATGTTGAAAAAATTGACTTTTTAACATGGGGTACCCCCGGTAGGGGGTCAAAAAATTTTTTTTGGAACCCGAGACCTACGCCAATCGGTTTCTCGTGCCCGAAAACTCTCGAGTACCAAAAATCAGCCAATTTGGAGGAAAAATTTTTTTCGAGAAGCGTACTGGGCGTGCACCCTCCCCCTAGTATTAGGTGTTGTTACAAAACCGACTATAACTTTTAATCTAAGAAGAATTGCTATAGACACATATATATATAAATTGTAGTTCAGATCGCGAGCTACTCGAAAATGTGGTCGATGAGGTCGAAAACCTGTCAAAAAGTCAACTTATGATTTTTTTAAAATTTGTCAAAAATGAAGGTTTTAGCTTAATCTTATTTTCGAAATTCCGCGATTTTTTCGAGAAAATTTTTTTTTCCTCCAAAAGAAAAGTTGCTATTTAGACCATAAACAACAACTTGTAGCGACGGGATTTTTGAGTTTAAGACTTTTGAAAATCGGCCTGATGTACCATGTCCCAAAACGGCAAATCAACTTATTTTTTGGCTAAAAGAATTAAGTCAACATAGGTTTTGGGATCTTGCTACGCTCAAAAATATTGAAAAATCACCATTTACAAGAATAAATTAGCTTTAACTAAAAAAACTTCTGTGCTAACACGCCAAACTCAATAAATCAAAATTTTCCTCGGGATTTAGGCTGCATTTTGTTAGAAGATCACTTTGGCTGAAAACCCTCGTAACCGAGTCAAAATGCCCAAACTTTATCAAAACCAAGGGCAAAAATCCGGTTTTTTCAGAGATTTGTGATTAACATTTTATTGAAGCGAAAACTTGCATTAGGTATCTATAGGAAAGTTGTAGGGCATATCACCACCTTTATTATGAGTGGTCAACGAAGTCTTAATTAAATTCCTATGAGGAGTTATGGCCAATTTACTAAAAACGCGAAAACTTTGAGCGTACCCCTTCAAAGATAACGCTTTATGCAACAGCGATATACTTTTTTTCAAAAAATTTTTACGATTGTATTCAGCATAAAAATTTGTGATATAATGAACCAAATCACTGGCCGCCGTGTTATTGTTAATTATGTTTCGCTTAAAAAATTCAAGTTTTCCCATGGACAAAAAGAGAAAACCCCTTGAAATGTAATATAACACAGCACTTTAATATACCTTATATTTCTTATAGGATGATGCAATTTCTGTTTTTCGATCTTCTAGACTTTTTGATGAAAAAATTTTATACAAATCTAGCTCTTGAATTTGTGTTAAATTTGGACGTTTTTGCATATCAACTTCTAAGCACTTCTTTAAGAAACTTTTTACGATAAAGTTACGATAGAAATCATCTTTAAAATGATTTTTAATTTCTTTTTTCTTTTCAAGTTCATCCCAGCTAAAGTTTTCAATCCAATTCTTTACATTCATAAAATATTCTGTATCAGTAATATTTGGGCGATGATTTGTTCCAAGATCCATGCATGGCAAATAGCCAAGAATAAATTCTAGAAGTGTAATCCCTAGACTCCAAATATCAGCCCGCTCATCGCATGCCTCTCCTCTCGGATACCTCACTTTTTCTGGCGGCCAGTATTCCAAAGTTGTAAAGTCCTTGAAATTACATAACTTGATTTCTCCATTGCGCTTGATCAGAATATTGCTAGGTTTTATATTACCATGTATTACACCAACTTTTTTGCATTCAATTAAGGCTTCAATAATGCTAATTGTTGTGTATCCAAAGAATTCATTCGAAAAATCTTCCTGGGTTATATGCAATAAACGTATTACATTCAAAAGCGACGAGTCCATTAATTCCATGCAGATATATAAGAATTCAGAATCTAATCCAAATCCATAGAAATCAATAAAGTTTGCTGACTTAGATATTTCTTGAAAAAGTTTAATTTCATTGAGAATTTTTTTCAACTCTTCTACTTTATAAAATTTTTTTCCGAAAGATCTTTTAATAGGAATTGGTATTTTTTTAATTAACATTTTGTTTCTACTAGGTATATGAAGAACACTTTGAATAATATACTGAGACATCCCTAGAACATTTATACCACCGAAATCATTGATTGAGAAATCATATTTCGTTGGATCATTTGGAAAGCGTAGTTTGTTTATCAACTTATGCTCCAATAAGTCAGGATATTCGTCGTCAAACATTTTTAGTGTTTCAAACAATTCTAGCTTTTTGGGAGGTATTTGCGAGCCCATATTCCAATACTTAATATTGTTAATATTTTCTAAATTTTAACAACATAATCAAAGCTGATGCTAGGTTTTAAGTTTAGATAGGGGATGACTTTTTACAGCTGAAAATCACAAAGTATATTTTCTTTATTTTTTCCTAAGATTTTCGGCCCATACTAAATAAGTATAATAAAAAATAATTTTAAAAATTTCATTGCTAAATCTTTATCACTACATTCCCATAACTGATAACAAACCAGTTTCAATATTCCTAAAAAATATTAAATATATAGCATGACAAGAAACCACAAAAATACAAAATATTCATAAACTAGCAAATTTTATTTATAAAATAAAAAAGCAAACACATGAACAAACAACAATTTCAAAATAATACAGGAAAAAATGGATTCGAAAATTATTTAGCCCCTTTCTTCACTAGTGCAATTCTCGCAGATCGGCGGGGAGTTGATGTTATATCAGGCTCTTTTTCTCCAATTATAGTATTTTCCTCCTCTCCATGTTTCACAGTTTTTGCTGCCTTCTGAGGCGTTATTTCAATTCGATGTGTCGATTTTGGTGTCGACGGAGCCGGCGCAGACATTCGTGCTCTTTTTGGCGTTGTTGGTTCTTCCAGGGTTTGCTTCTTTGGTCTGCCACGTTTTGGACTTGGTGTTGCTACGCGCAATTTAACGTCCTTCGATGGAGTGGCTAAATATTTTATTTAATGCCAAAAATTGCAACCAAATGATCCGAAATTTAATTTTATGAATTCAAATAATTTTTTTAAGCTCAAAAAATCAAATTCTTGAGCTACTCTCCTTGTTTCAAAGCAAGTCTCATTTTTTATTAGTTAAATTTAAAAGTAATAAATCTCACCAATATTCTTCATAATTTTTGCAATCTCTAAAGGTACTTTCTTTTTCGAGAAAATCTTATAAAAATTAGTATTCGTTAATCCATCATATTTAGGTCAATTATCAATATTCTGAAGGCATAAATGTATGAATTCTAATGTGTCATTTGGATAGTGTGATAGCTGAGCATCAAACTGATCCGGCTTCAAATTTTTAATATTTTGATGTATTTCGGTAAAGCTTGCATCAAAGCTACTATTCCTAGATAATGGATAACTGCCGAGAGCAGTTTCGACCAAAGTAATACCTAGGCTCCAAACATCGTGCCGAATGTCAAAACTTCTTTCTCCGTTAAAACGTTCCAGGGGCCAATATGCCATCGTTCCAGCAATAGTGGTAGCTAAAGAATCTTGGAGAATGCGTGAAACACCAAAATCACATAGTTTAATTTCGCCAGTCCAGTTGAGGAGTATATTATGTGGTTTCACGTTTCTATGTATAATTTTAACGTTTTTACAAGCGATCAAGGCATCTGTAATACAAACACTGATACAGCCTAACAACTCTTCTGGAAATGATGAATTTATTTGATACACTTTTTGATGTATTTTGTTAATGACAGCTCCATAAATTCCATACAGATATATAACTTATTGTCATAAATAAAAGAGCCATAGAAGGTGGTTATATGGAGGGAATTTGTTAAAGCTTTTAGTAATTCCACTTCACGCCTAAGATTTTTGATTTGGTCTTCGGTGATGTTTCCGCTAGCAGCCGTCGGTAGTGGGATAGATTTGATGGCAACAACAGAGCCGGATGGTTTATGTATATGTTTATTCACAACACTGAATCTAGTATTACCAACTACGCCTTCATCATCAAAATCCAAAATATTAAAACGATATTCCGAAGTATGTCCTGGAAAAACTAATCGTGGAGTAGTCACGCTGTAAAGAGGTGTTACCAGAATTTGTTGCTCATATTCAAAGTCTTGTTTCAATCGAATCAACCTTAAGGCAATATTCTTTGCGCCTGTGAGATGCCATTCCATGATCGATTTTATTTCTGCTGAATTGAAAAACAGCTTAAAATTTTAACCGCATTACCCACATGAGCTTCATTTTCGGAAAACTTCTCCATGTTTTGTTTTTAGAAAATCGTTTCTTTTAATCCGTTTAGAGAATGTTTGTTCATATTGTTAATGAAGTCTGACTTATCACAAAGGTCTATACAAACAAGAACGTTCTTTTGTAGATCCTCAGCCAAAGTTGCATCATCATTTAATATGTCCTGGATTATATTTTCAAGTTGCTCCTATTATATAAAAATTTGTTTCAAAAATCAGAATGTTTAATTTCTCCTACAACTGAAATGTCGGTCCAAAACTTGCATAAAAAGTTAGGACACTAAAGAAAAAGGGTTCATTTTTAAAATTTTTTAAAATAATAAACTGGAGACCGAGCGCCTTCGATGCTTTGCGGCGCTTCCGAGCGGTTCACCCACGTCTTTTATAGTCCTTTGAAATTCGCATAAAACGAATTAGTCTGACAAAGGAACCTCCAGACATGCCACAACAGGATTGCATCGTAGAAAAAAGTTACCTATCGCAAATTTTTAGTTTTGATTTAAAATTCGTGAAAACAAAAAAGTTTTGTTTTTCAAAAAAATCCTGGCTACGCCGTTGGGCATAGACTAAAAATTTGCGATAGGTAACTTTTTTCTGCGAAGCAATCCTGTTGTGGCGTCTTTGGAGGTTCCCTTGTGAGTAACATGTATTAGTCTGACTCACAAAAGACACTCACGAGGTGTAAGTCCCAGTTTTTTATAATTTTCACGTAAAAAGATAGTAGAGGCCAATATAAGGTGTTCATAAAAAAAATTAGGTGCCAATGGGCCTTCTATGACAATATAATATAAATCGAAAAATTAAAAAAAATAATTAAAAAAATTTCAACCCAAGACGGAGTCGAACCTGCACTAATTCACCAATAGCCTGCACGATACCACTACACCATAATGCCTTATTTTTAAATTGTAATTTTTACATGTTCAACTGATTTTTTTGTATAATTTGTTGTTTTTTCGACAATTTTTTCATTTTGCCTAAATTTTTGTCGGTTTTCCTTGATTTTATGTTGATTTAAGCACTAATTTTTTCAGGTTGCACTTTATGTTATCCATTGGCATATTTACAGAGCAAGACAGTAAAATAGGCATATTAAAATCTGATTCACTTGATAATGAAAAAAATTTCAAAAAAGCTCAAAAACGTATAGCCCAAATTGGCTCTAGATTATATCAAGCATATTTTTAAACGAGTATATATTTAAAAACGGCTTTTTTCAAAGATTCTAATTCATTTCAACGATTCTGCCCGATTTCAAAGATTCCAGCAGAATCTTTGAAAAAAGCCAATCGTTTAAAAATATGCTTGATATAATCTGGAGCCAATTTGGGCTATACGTTTTTGTGCTTTTTTGAAATTTTTTTCATTATCAAGTGAATCAGATTTTAATATGCCTATTTTACTGTCTTGCTCTGTAAATATGCCAATGGATAACATAAAGTGCAACCTGAAAAAATTAGTGCTTAAATCAACATAAAATCGGAAAACCGATAAAAATTTAGGAAAAATGAAAAAATTATCGAAAAAACAACAACTTATACAAAAAAATCAGTTGAACATGTAAAAATTACAACAATTTAATAATAAGGCATTGTGGTGTAGTGGTATCGCTGCAGGCTATTGGTGAATTAGAGCGGGTTCGACTCCGCCTTGGGTTGAAATTTTTTTAATTATTTTTTTTAATTTTTCGATTTTTATTATATGGTCATAGAAGGTCCATTGATATCTAATTTTTTATGAACACTTTATATTGGCCTCTACTATCTTTTTACGTGAAAATTATAAAAAACTGGGACTTACACCTCGTGAGTGTCCCCTTATGCATACCCCAGCCATAGAAAGCTATTATATATGGACAAAAATTAAATTCACGGAAGAAGCTGATTTCCGCTTTCATTTTTGGTACAACTTCATCATAGTTGCGAATTATCTCGGTAAAGTAACTACGTAGCGCTAAGCATTGCCCAGATGGCTTATGTAAGTATACAGAATGATTCCAAATTTCTGACTTAAATTCCAAATCATTCATATCAAACTTTATGTAATGAGAACCAGACAATTGTAACTCATTCATTTGCCCGTCTGATACTAAATCTTCGTAGAACTTCTAAAATAAGATTTAAAAATTTTTAAATGGCACTTCTCTTTTGGTGACATGTGTAAAAATAATAGGGTTGCTATAGGGTTCTTAACAATAGCACGGCGCACACCATGTTGGAACCATGTCGACAGACAGAATGAAAAAAACGAATTGTAGAATAGTAGAACGGGGTCTCACAAACAACTTTTAAAAACACAGTTTGAAAAGTTACTGGAAAATTTTTGAGCTATTCAAAAAATTCGATTTTACATAGGTTTTTATATATGTTAAAGGGGGGGACCACTTTAGGGTCAGATCTCGACCAAAAAAAGTTTTTTTGAATTTTTGCAAAAATGACCCTACTACCCCTAATTTTATGCAAAAAATCGATTGTGCGCATTCCCAAAGCTTGAAAATGCTTCCCTGACCCTGAATCAGGGAAATAATGGTGTGTATTGAAGCGAAAATATGAAAATTTTAGATTTCTCTTCTAAAAACCGACTTTTTAGACTAATTCCTAGGCGAAAAATCGATTAAGCGCATTCCCGAAGCTTGAAAATGCTTCCCTGATCCTGATTCAGGCTTTTTCCCATATCCGCAAGTTGCACTTGGACACCCATCTCTGAATTACAACTCGGGCTCGTTCTAATCTTTCCCTCCGAGAGACGTTTTCGAAATCTTCTTTTATCGTACTATGGAGCGACTCAATACCTTCCTCTGAAACTGCTCCTAGCATTTGATGTCGCCAAGCAAAGAATCCGGTGTGTTGAGCCAAAACGTGAATTAACATCGAGCCACCAAACCCGCCTAATTTTTCTAAACAATTCAACAAAGAAGCAGTGGCACAACAATTCGCATTTCATGTTCTTCAAAGCAGCAAAGGTTTCTCAAGTGGTCTTCAGATAAGTTCAAATTTGTGTCTGACGCAAGTCGCGACCATTTATCAAATTGTGAAATCGCGTTCACAATTTGTTGGAAATCTAAATCCGAACAAATGGCTTGAAACTTCATCCATAATTTACTAAAAATTTGAAATCCTTGGTTATTTTGTAAAAAATACCCAAATTTTTTCACGTCATTTCTCTTGAATACACCGTGGACAATTCTTTCTTGTTTTCTGTTTTGGTTTAGTCCATGTATGGCCAGAATTGCTTCAAGTTCATCGATTTTTCTAGCCTTCTCCGCAGCCATTCTTAAGCGAGTATGCAGTTCATTTCCAACTTTAAGTTTCATATGCAAAACCGGTGGAACAATCTAAAGAATAAAGTAATAGCAAAGTAACCGCGTAAAAAATTTACATATTCTATCTTCACTGGCCAAATATACGGTTTTTGGGCTACAACTTTTCGCCTTTTCGCTAAGACAACTGGGTTAAATGGAATTGTGCTTTTTTCACCATTATGCGATTTATCAAAAGAATGGTTACACCAAGGACAAGGATGAGTCATAGAAATTTGTTTCCCATAATTTGCGCATAAAAACGCAAGATCACCACCAATAAAAACTGGTAGCTTCAATTCAGTTGAAACCACATCGTATACTTCAGAAAGGCGGCTTGATAGAGTTTCATATTTATCGTCTCCTTCCCATGACTTTAATATAAGGTGATTGGTGGTTGAGCAAGGATGTGTTGGGATATTTTTTCCATGATGACGGTATGGAAATGCGATTGTAGACAAAACTCTGCCTTGTCCCTTATCAACCGAAAGCAGAGCGGCGTTATTAGCGCTTGGTCCGATGTGATCTATGCGTTTTTTCACCGCAGTGGACATGGATTGTAGCTTTATAACTTCTTCTTCAACGACGTATTCAACACCATTTTCCATCTTCTTTTTCTCCAAATCAAGTTTCCATCTTAAAGCAAGAAACTGGGGCTTTCCTTGAACCGCTGCTCGATACCGCAATTTTTTGTGCCCCGAGTAACTAATTCCGACTTCGCGCATAACTTTTAAAGACGATTGCGGCGAGTATATATCCATAGAATCTATAGGCTTGCGTTCTGGTGAGTTCTGGTTATTTTTACCCTGAAAAAATAAAAGTAGCTGTATATAGTCTTTTTTTCGTCAAAGATTTTTTTCCGTTATAAAAATTTTCCGATTGAATCAGGTAATTAGACGAGGAATTGTTTATTGAAACGAATTCTTTGAATGAATTTAAAATTCCGACGGTTGGCGTTGCCTGATTTTCAATAAAGTCGTGTTTATTGAAACGATTGGTAGAACCGCTAAAACAAATTATTTAAAAATTCTTTCAAGAATTTAAATTTCTTTCGTTTCACTAAACAAATCTTCGTTTAATTGCCTGATTCAATCGAAAAATTTTTATAACGGAAAAAAATCTTGATGAAAAAAAAGACTATAAATTAAATCAAACAAATTTACTCTTTCAAGAGAGGATCTTTGCAAATTCAAAGTTCCTCGCAAAATTTTCATTCTCTTTTTAGCACGCTTTTCGTTCACAATAGCTCGAGCATATTCGATTGGCGATTTGCTTAGTGTTGGTTTTTTTGCAGCTTCTTCCTGTACTCCGGTTTCATTTCTCTTTTTCGGCTTAGGTTTCTTTTTCGTTAATTTGGGTCTTTTGCGCAGTACCATTCTTTTCGATTTTTGACGTCCCATAGATTTTGCTTGATCTTTAAGTTGCTTTACCCTCCTTTTAAACTGAGCCATTTTTAAAATCTAAAAAATCACTTTTTATTTAAATCAAAAAGGTAGCTACAAAAAATTGTAAATGAAATGTCTTTCTAAACATAGAACAATTTTCACTGACTCTAATTCTCCTTAGCACATTATAACATGTTAAAAATCGAATTGGTTTCATATTTTCGCTTCAATACACACTATTATGTCCCTGAATCAGGGTCAGGGAAGCATTTTCAAGCTTCGGGAATGCGCTTAATCGATTTTTCGCCTAGGAATTAGTCTAAAAAGTCGGTTTTTAGAAGAGAAATCTAAAATTTTCATATTTTCGCTTCAATACACACCATTATTTCCCTGATTCAGGGTCAGGGAAGCATTTTCAAGCTTTGGGAATGCGCGCAATCGATTTTTTGCATAAAATTAGGGGTAGTAGGGTCATTTTTGCAAAAATTCAAAAAACTTTTGGCTCTAGTGCACTTTAGGCGACCAATGAATTTTTAGGTGACCAATGAACTTTTAGGTGACCAATCAAAAAATAAGTGACCAATCAAAAATTTAGGTGACCAATCAAAAAATTAGGTGACCAATCAAATATTAGATATCCAAATAATTTTTTTCATATTGCAGTCAAATAACGGTTCTATTGCACTTTAGCCGTCCAATTGTCGTTTAACCGTCCAATAGAGTCTTTAACCGTCCAATCAAAACTTTTACTGTTCAATCAATTTTTTAACCGTCCAAACAAATTTTTAGGCTTAGGCCTAAGCCTAGGTTTAGGTTTAAACTTAGACCAAGACTTAGGCTTAGGCTAAGACTTAGGCCTAGGCTTAGGCCTAAGCTTAGGCTTAGGCCAAGACTTAGGCCAAGACTTATGCCTAGGCTTAGGCTTAGGCTTAGGCCTAAGCTTAGGCTTAGGCCAAGACTTAGGCTTAGAATTAGGCCAAGACTTAGGCTTAGACTTAGGCCAAGCCCAGGCTTAGGCTAAGACTTAGGCCTAGGCTTAGGCCTAAGTCTTGGCCTAAGCCTAAGCTTAGGCTTAGGCCAAGACTTAGGCTTAGAATTAGGCCAAGACTTAGGCTTAGACTTAGGCCAAGCCCAGGCTTAGGCTAAGACTTAGGCCAAGACTTAGGCCTAAGCCTAGACCTAAGTCTTGGCCTAAGCCTAGACTTATGATTAAGTCTAGGCCTATTTTCTTTTGCATTTTTGATTGGTCATCTATTTTTTGATTGGTCACCTAAGTTTTTGATTGGTCACCTATTTTTTGATTGGTCACTTATTTTTTTATTGGTCACCTAAAAGTTCATTGGTCACCTAAAAACTCATTGGTCGCCTAAAGTGCACTAGAGCCAAACTTTTTTTGGTCGAGATCTGACCCTAAAGTGGTCCTCCCCTTTAACATATATAAAAACCTATGTAAAATCGAATTTTTTGAATAGCTCAAAAATTTTCCAGTAACTTTTCAAACTGTGTTTTTAAAAGTTGTTTGTGAGACCCCGTTCTACTATTCTACAATTCGTTTTTTTCATTCTGTCTGTCGATTTTTTCATAGTAACCAACATGGTGTATGGCGGCCCCCGTGGTTTGGATCATTATATCACAACTTTTTATGCTGAATACAATCGTAAGAAAATTTTTTGAGAAAAATTATGCCGGTGTTGCATAAAGCGTTATCTTTGAAGGGTTTTCGCGTTTTTAGTAAACTGGGCATAATTCCTCGTAGGAATTGAGACTTCGTTGACAACTCATAATAAAGGTGGTGATCTGCCCTACAACTTTTCTATAAACACCTAATGCAAGTGTTCTCTTCAATAAAAAGTTAATCGCAAATCTCTGAAAAAACTCCAGATTTTTGCCCTTGGTTTTGACAAAGAATTTTTGACCCAGTTACGAGGCGTTTCAGCCAAAGCGATCTTCTCAAAAAATGCAACAGTAGAGATGCCGGTGAATGCTAAATTAGCATAAAAGGTCATCTCTTTCAAAGATCATTCTCTCGACCAGAGATGAAGGTCTTGAGAATGTAAACATCCACCAACACCATGAAAGATCAGAGAAGCTGATAATTTATGGCAAGGAATGCACCGCACAAATTGCGTCCACACAAAAATTCTGCACATTTACGAATTTGACTTTTTATCAGCACCTAACTGTACAATTTTTTCACTATAATATTCCAGAGATTGTGATCTACAACTTTGGAGAAGATCACTTTTTCCAAAACTTCGAAAAACTGTTGGGGAAAATCAAGAAAAATTGATTTTTCTAAGTTTTGGAAAAAAGTGATCTTCTCCAAAGTTGTAGATCACAATCTCTGGAATATTATAGGGAAAAAATTTTACAGATAATTTTTACTAGACTTGGCAATTGCCATTATTTGCCAGGCAAATATGATTTGCTCGTGGCAAATAATGTTAAATAATCGCTTTGATAAGTTCACTAGGTTTTTACTCTTTGATAAGTTCGACAGAAAGTCAGACAACAAAGAAATTTTTTTATAAAATTGTTTAAGCTAAAAAAAGTGTAACCTTAAATAATAATTTCTAAGATAATTTTAATTAAATTAATTCAACTGAGTTTCATAATTATTGCTAAGTTCATAATCACAAAAATAATTTACTTTTAGCTAAAGAATTCGCTAAAAAGAATTGGCTCTGGTGCAGTTTGCACGTCCAATAGACGGTTTACGCGTCCAATGAACATTTACGCGTCCAATAAAAATTTTTATTTTATGACCCCATACACCCAATATAAAAGTTGTAGCCCACGTCTCTAGCAATCCAACGACACCAAGATCATTGGAATTGGATTTAGCCGTCTAGAATTATGCTCAAAATACTAAAATGGAAAAAATACCCTATAAGGTCCCTATAAGGCCCACCATTAATAGGGGCCAAAATGGACCTTTTTTGAGTTTGCACGCCATTTCAAATGCACCAATGTGTTTATTTTGGTCCCAAATTTCATATTACATACTCAGTTTGCCTAGTGCCGCAGGAAGTTGAACTTTCGAGATATCGTCTCATAAATATGTTCAGATGTTTGTTGTAACTATTCACTGTTGAATAAAATTATCAAGAAGAAACAAACTCTTTTTTAGGGGTACAGTTGCCCGCATGTCACTATGAGCCCGCCCGCAAAATTTTAAAAAATTGTCCCATTTTTCAATAAAAATGTCCAAAATTGCTATTTTTCGCCAAACTTTTCATTTTCTGAACATTTTCAGCCTAAAAACCTGAATTTCTCAATCAAAATTTACGTCTGTGGCGCTGGTTTTTTACTTCGACTAAAATTTTTCACCAAAATTATCCCAAATTTGACATTTCTCACCAAAAAAATCTAACAAGGGACACATATGAGTTGATGGTCGAGTTTTCAAAAAAGACTGGTATATCTTTGAAGAGCATCAAAAACTAGTATACCCTACACATAGAGAGCGCGTGGAACATGTCCCACGCTCTCTATGTTCGAACCTATATGGAGTACCCCCTCTGGACAAAAATTAAAATTGAATTTTTAATTTTTTCCAGAGGAGGTACCCACATGATTTTGGTGTCATTTTTTTTCCCTCACCGAACCCTATCCATTGGTATAGACCGTGACGGAATTGGACTTAAGGTGATGGAGATCATTAGAAAAATCTTCATGAATAATATGTATTAAACGTATTACATTCAAAAACAATGAGTACATTAATTCACTGAAGATATACAAGGTACTTTTATATAATCTAAATCCATAAAAATCAACAACGGTTGGTAATTTAGAATTCGTTGTAAAATTTCAATTTCGTTGAGAATCTCGCCAATTTTACTTCATCATACAGTATTTTTCTTTCTATTATTGTTCTTATATAAATTTGTATTATTTTAACACTCAACGGTATGGTTGTACTTTCTGGTAGAATGGATAAAACTATTCATCTGGATTACAAAAAACAAAAATC